>JARWCS010326400.1:0-20766 GCA_034783895.1 Geukensia demissa | reverse complement strand
CCTACGGACCACTCAAAAAGAGCTGTTACAAGGGGTCTTTAGCGTGCTTAGGACGTGGCATTTCCTAAACACGGGGTATATTTAACGTCTCCCTCCGGACGGATTGTGAATTTATACATCCCCCACAATCAGGGACGCCCCTTTGAGAGGACTAGTGCCTCAAGGACGGAGAAACCTAGTGCCTATTCTTTCCCCGGCACAACCTTTGAGAAGGGGAGTTAGAGTAATTATACATCCCGCTTGAACTAACGGACGACCCTTAAGCAGGGGTTCTACCTGCAGACGGAGAAACCGAACGGCCTATTTCTATACCCCGGCCGCCCTCGGGGGTTTTTGACAATGGAAAACAGAAACTATATTTTTCCTGTTTTAAATTGAAATGATGTATTAGTCAATAATTTCTCATTTTCAGAAGACAGTGCTCAAGACGAAATGAATGACTCTGAAGCCAACAAAACAATGAAAGAAAAATTATAGAAACCAAAAAAGACAAGAACAAGGCCTTGATTCTTAAAGCCCAAAGCGCAGCTTTAACAAAAGGAGACAATTTCTGCCCACTGTTGGGGATGGCAATTTAAGAGTAATTGTTCAGAAGTACCCAGTGCTGTCACATCCGGAATATGTAAGTATAAAATATGATAATGATACACTTTGTGCCAGGTCTTAACTTTATTTATTTCTTTCAAGTGGCCTCAAGTACAATTAAAGCTATTTTTTCCTTAGAAATTTTATAATATCATTTGTAAGATTATTAATAAGAATTAGAAATGCCTTCGTGCAAAAGTATGCATATAATTAAGAAATTTTGGTGATATGTGGTAAATTTATTTTTTTGGAATTTTGGCAAGCATATCAATTAATGAACATTGGTAAATAATCTGTTTCTTTTATTTTATGAATTTGCAAAGTTTATTTTCTCATTTATAATTAAACAGTAATATTTTTCTATCCTTTTTGTTGTAGATACAGAAAGAATTTGAGATTCTGAAACCAGAACTGAAAAAAGAAATTTGGCAGAAAGATGGATTGATATGTTAAGAATACTAGATGGACTCCTTAAGATGGACCAGGTACTGAAAAGAAAAAAAGTATTGGGAATTCACACTGCCTAGAATAAGATACATAGTTATTTTAAAATCAGTAGCTTTATTTTTCACATTTTATTTACAATCAGTTAATATAGCCAAGGACCAAGACATGAAATATTTAGTTCCTTAAGCGCCTGACAGCAGCAGTTTATTGTTATTGCTAAAAAAAGTATTTACATGGATATTTGGCATCATGACATAATGTACACAAGACGTCTGGTCCCCTTCCCCCACATACACACACTTTGCATTTGTCCTTTTGAAAATAAGAGGATTTGTTCATTATGGCTTTTATGCATTTATATATTTATACATATATACATGTATTTATTTTAAAACAGGATACTGACACTGAGGAGGAACAAATTAATGATGATATGGCAATTTTGGAAGTGATGAAAGCTGTTGAAGAATGAATCCAGTACAAAACCAAGAAAGAGGCAAACTTGATAACCTTGCTAAATGTAAGTGTTGAAGCCCTCCCTAAAAGAAGATGTTATTTAATACGAAAGATGCATATTACCTTTTCCACATAATTATTCCGTCAACACTTCTGTATATTATTGACGTAATATGGGCAGATGTTTTGACATCACATCATTGGAGCAGCGATGAAAATATTTGATATCAATTTGTAAGTAATTGTCACATTTCTTACCTTAATCGCTAAAGGTTCTTCGAAAATAAATCGGGGTAAAAAGTCATATGTAGTGCCCATACATTTTGAGTTTACAGACGTTCAAAATGGGTTGGTAAAATGTAGCTGTTTACATTCTGACAGGCATTCAGTTGCCCCGAATCCACTGGAATTTAGTGACGTCATATGTGTAATAACAGAAATGTTGACGGTGAAACCATACCGGAGTTGTAATATGAATCTTGCATATTGAAGAAATAAAATAAAGAGTAAAATTTAATACTTCTCTGCTTGCCATTGCTAGTTGTTTGTTTAAACAAATTACTCAAAATAACTGAATTTACAGTGTGTTCAATAATATTAATAAGGAATGTATGGTGGAACAACAGCAATCGACAAGTACCTAATTTCTATCACATTTACCCTGGCATAAGCATTTTATTTGTTTTTTTTCTTTTTTTCATTCATAATCATATTTGCATGTCAGACTATTTCAACCATGATATGTTTCTTCCAAATAATTCCTAGACAGTAAATCACACTTTTACTATGTAATATCAGATAAGAACCAAAATTTTATCAAATAGTTTGCAAATATCTAAAGTTTGTTTTCAGTTTAAAGAAGTATAGTATATTATTTTTGGCAAATAATTGTTCCTTTTCAGTATGTATAATATGTGTTACTGAACAGAAATGAAAATACTGTTTTGTCTTTTTTTAGGTTAAAAACCCAGTGCTGACATCTAAAGCATCCAGCCCGCCAAGAGCGGTTATTCTGCAAAATGAAGATGGAACTCTCAACAGCTGCTATGTTGTTGGTGACACCCTTGAATTCAATGTTGGAAAAGACATTAAAGAGCTAATCCAGTTTCTATTAATTATTTACTATGTATTTGATATGAATTATCCTAAATGTTTCCAACTTTTAGGGTTTCTGCAAATTGCCCTCTTTCAGGACAGTGCACCGTTTTTTAGGTGTTCAAAGTTCACAAAATTTGAAAAGGAATACATGGACAAAAAAAACACAGCTACTGCTGATGTTTAATCAGAAAACTAATTGGCTTTAAGGACATCAATTCTATGCCTTATTCTTCAATTCATTTGATGTTTTTTTGTGTCGCCTGCTCCGAGCAGGGCGACATATAGGGATCACTATCCGTCGTCGGCGTCACAAAAAAATTTCTGTCACAGTTTTCTCAGGAACCACACAGGCTAGCTTCCTAAAATTTGGCACAGAGCATCAGTATGGAGAACTGTATCGTGTAATGCAGTTTTGAATCTGCCGCATTTCTACTTCCTGTTTAACGCAACTTAGTATATTTTCGTCATAGAAAAATTGTCACAAAATAATTTCTGTCACATTTTTCTCAGGAACCACACAGGACAGCTTCCTGATATTTGGCATAAAGCATCAGTATGGAGAACTCTATTTTGTAACGCAGTCTCGAATCTGCCGCATGTCGACTTCCTGTTTGACGCAACTTAGAATATTTTCGGCATTAAAATAATTTCTGTCACATTTTTCTCAGGAATCACACATGCCAGCTTTCTGATATTTGGCACAGAGAACCAGTATGGAGAAATGTATTATGTAATGCAGTTTCGAATCTGCCATATGTCCACTTCCTGTTTGCCGCAAGCTTTAATATATTTTTTTGGTAAACTTGAACAGAACTACAATTATTATATACTTTTACATCATGATGATGCTTTTAACAATGAAGTAATTTTTCAAAAGAAAAGTAGGCAGGCGACACATGTCTTCCCTGGAAGACTTACCACTAAGTTTTTTTGTTGTAATTTGAGAAGTATGTAAATCACATTGATAATAAGAAATTAAGAGAGTATCAACATAAAAGATGCATAAGGCACAGAATAAGAAAACGTGGTTTTGGAAATAGGTGCAGGTGTAACATTAAAAGAAGAAAATATTAAATTTGTGAGTTTTCATCAAAATTTTAATTTATAAAATCTATTGGTTGATAAAAATCTTCATTTTGGGGGGATTACAGTTTTTTGAATTAGTACTTATTTTAATTTTTTTTTCGGAATGATTTTAATCATAACTCAGTTCAATACTCAAAATTCATATTACCTTTCCTATGTGGTTATGTTGATGGTTCTGTATTTACGCATCTAAAGTCACCAAATTCTACCGGATTCGGGGCAACTGAATGCCCGTCAAAAAGTTAATAACTTTTTGACTATGCTTATGGATATCACTGAACACAAAATGTTCGGACACAAATGAGGACTGTTTGCTGTGATTTGTTTTTGAAGTATCCCTAGTTATATAAGGTAGGAAATGAGATATTTTCTTACGATTTGAAATCAAATATTTTCATCGTTGCTCCAATGATATGACGTCAAAAAACATCGGACCATGTTACGTCATAATAAACAGAACCATTGACAAAATAACCACAAGGAAAAGGTAATATGAATCTTGCTTTTTTGTATGATTCTAAAATTAATTGAGTGTAAAAAATAATTGAAAACGAAGCTGAAATTTTTTTCCACAAACATTTTTAAGGTGTCACATGAATTTTTTCATAGACCTTTTACAGACTGCTGTGCACTTGATCTGTTTGAAAGGTATAAAAAATGTGTTCTTCAGTCTTACATGTATATATGTTGCATTTTTGTTGTATTTGTTTTTTTTTTCTGAAAGAGATTTTGTATGCATCTGTGTTTAACTCGCTGATGCTTTTAAAAATCTCCTTTAGGCATTAATATCTAAATAGTCAGTAGGAATGTTCAAATTTCTTTAAGTGAAATTTCATTTTTAATTTCATTTCCATTAAAAAAAAACTACATAAGAATTACAAAATGATTTTATTTAAAGATCAATATAGTGTGTAGAAAAACTATTTCCATGTTGCTATTCTGCGTCACTTTTTAAAATTGCATTGTCTGAGAACCAGAAAATTAATTTTACACGGCCTCAGTATGCCTTCTGTGCCTTTTTTTATATTTCTTAATGCATTTTATGAAATTCAAATGAAAGATCTGTAGTGCAAGGCAAGCTTGTTGTAATGTTAATTTACCAATCTTTTCTCTTTTTATAACAACCAAATACATCTGTATAATTCAGTGTGTAAATGAATACTAGGTGGTGGGTTTTATATTTGTTGTAGTGTTCTTTTTCATGTGTATATACCTGATGCATAGTTTTTATTTGTTTTAGGAGATGGGGTCAATGATAATTGGCATTTGGAGAATAGTTGTGTATGACATGATATATAATGGGGGGGGGATTTTTTATTTCCAACTTCTCTTTAATTAAATGTTATAGTAAAAATCTTGTTTTTTTAATTTTGTATTTGATTAAGGATGTCACACTCGTTTTATAACAGTGATATGAATATTTGAAATAAAGACAAAACAAGTAATTATTATTTTTTTTATTTGTAATTTTGAATCAAAACATCTTCATCATGGAAGGATGGTTAATTGATTGTTAAAGAGTATCATTATTCTGGTTTAGTGACAATCATTTTAATAAAGATTTAATTGAAAATCACTTATAGATTTATTGTATACAGCCAGGTTGTGATCATGTGGACATTATATGTGGAATAGCAAACATGAAGACCTCTAGTTTCATAATATAGTTCCATCTAGTATGTTTTCCCTTGCAGTGAAGCCTTTTATTTGCACACATATTATCTAAAAAAGCATTCTTTGACGATCCAAATAGGTTTGAGTCTTCTTTGTTTGTTCCGTCGTTTGCAAAAAAAGAGAAGATATGGCATAAATATATCTGAAGCCACACTCCATCCACCAGACGGAATAGCTGGATGCTAAAATATGTGCATTTCATTAAGAAATATGTAACAAGAAAAGACATTCCTTCTATTGCAGTGATTTTTATTCTGAGACAGTAAAAACATGGCATGTTGTTTTAAACCATGTGAAAATTGTTGACAGCAAACAGTACAATATTTGAACATGTTTATAACCTAAACACAAATGATTGTAAACATGTTCCAAATATAAACATAAAAGAAGTTAAACATGTTCTACACCTAAACACTAAAGGACATAAACATGTTCTAGACCTAAACACAAAGAGAGATAAACATGTTTATAACCTGAACACAAATAATTAAACATGTTTATAACTTAAACACAAAGAAATCAACATGTTCAAAACCTAAACACAAAAGAGATCAACATGTTCATAACCTAAACACAAAGAAAATTCAACATGTTCAAAACCTAAACACAAGGACCTTAAACATGTTTAGCTTTAGAACGCGTTCAAAACTATACACAAGAAAGTGTTTAGGATTGTGTTTAGGATCTAAACGCCATTTTTAGAGTGTAGAATCGTGCACCTTGGTATACGTTTTTCGATAAATGAAGGGGAAATGTGCTTAATTTTCTCTATGAAATGGACTGCGTGCTATTTATAGATCGAGACTCTCTTTGTGATATTTATAGGTCCAGGGTAGAATACCTATGTAAGAGATCAAATGTGCACAGTTCAAAGCGACAAGACAAACTTGAAACAATTTAAAACATAAAACGAAAACAAAAGGAACAGGAATTGAATCATGTTCTCATGAAGGGTAAGCATCCCCTGCCCGTCGTGGAATCCTTAAAACTGTAATCCTGGTTTACATCTCAGCTCACCTTCGTTTTAATAGGCTTTGTGTTCTTTAAGCTTAAGTTGTCTGATTTAGTGCATTCTTGCATTCCGTTTGTGTTCTATTGAACAAACGATTTTTGTCTACCGTTTAAGTATATTCAATTTTTGTACTGGAAAAAGATATAAAACGAGATTTATAAGGATTGTTTTTTTATAGAAAACAATCATAGAGTATGTTATGTTTGAATTATATACATTTTAAAGTTCAGTAAAGGTAATATAAACTCTTAGTGAAATATTAACTTTACAACCGTCGTCTGATCTTTATGATTTCAAACCGTTACAAATTTGACAGATAAATTGTTTGTCTAAAAGCCATGTAATGTCTTGTCTGGGTCAATATTTAAATATAGTTCTTAGTGAATGGTTGTTTGTATTTATTACGAAGTACAAAACATAAAAACTGGCGACGAGTAAAATTCGAAGTATTCCCTGTGTGTTCATTAACATTCTATGAGTTTTCTTGGTTTTACTTAACAAAATGCCGGAAGAAAATCAGAATCCAACTTTGGTAGGATTAATTGGAAGAATAGATCCGTTTGACGATTCAGTCGAAACATGGACGAATTATGTGGAACGGTTCGAACAAAACTTTTGAAGTCAACAGTATCAGTAATGATAAAAAAGTGCCAGCATTACTTACTTTGCTTGGTGGTAAAGAATACGGATTACTAAGGAATTTAACAGCACCTAGCAAACCTAAAGATAACAACTTTGGTACAATTGTAAAATTATTATCCGATCATCTTGCTTTGCTCCAAAGCCAACAGTAATTGCAGACAGATTTCGATTCAACAAAAGAAACCAACGGGAAGGAGAAAGTGTAAATGACAATATGGCCGAACTGAGAAAATTGACAAAATATTGTGAGTTTGGATTATCCTTAAATCACACATTGAGAGACCGTCTTGTTTGTGGACTAGGCAACGAACAAATCCAAAAGAAACAGTTAACTGTTGCAGACTTCAATCTCGCTAAAGCGATGGAAACATCTGTTGCAATGGAAACTGCTGCAAAAGACGCAACTGAATTGAGAAATGCCTCTGGAACAAGCATGTCTAATGTACATAAAATGAAGACTAAGCCACGTTAGCCATCGGTACCACATTTAGTCACGCAGGCTGCATCACAGAAAGCATGTTACAGATGCAATGGAGTAGGACATTTTGCAGATAAATGTAAATTCAGAGACGCAATTTGCAATAATTGTGACAAAAAGGGACACATAAAGAAGGCATGCAGAGGAAAGAAGAAAATACATCCTCCGAATCAAGGAAATGTTCATTTGTTGGAAGATTCACGTGAAAATCATTCAGATAATTACGGAATTTATTCTGTTATTTCACAAGAGGATTATACGAAATATTTCCCCGGGAAACCGTTTAAGAAATCTAGTGTGATTCTGAAAACGTATTCGGGAGAGGAAATTGTTCCAAAAGGAGTAATGAATGTGAATGTGAAGTATAGTGATCAACATGCAAATGTGGAATTAATTGTTGTTAGGAAAGGAGGACCGCCATTATTTGGTCGTGACTGGTTGCGATATTTCCAGTTAAATTGTAAGGAAATAAAATCACTAAAAGTGCAGAAAAGGAAACCGAATCCGAAATTGGTCAAAATAGCAGATGAGTTCGAAACAGTATATCCGAAATTGCAGAAAGTAATCAAGGAATATCAGGATTTATTCGAAGTTGGTATTGGACTTCTGACTAAACAGAAGGCTACGCTGTCGGTAAAACCAGAATCCGTTCCGAAATTCGTTAAAGCAAGAATCATTACGTTTGCTTTGCGTCCGAAAGTATAAGCTGAATTGGATATACTTGAGAAGGAAGGAATAATTTCGAAAGTCGCGATTGTTCCGATTTTAAAGGCAAACTCCTCCGTTCTAATTTGTGGTGATTTCAAGGTAACAGTCAACCCGGTGTTACAAGATGATCAATATCCAGTACCAAGAATTCATGAAATTTTCGCTACGTTAGCTGGTGGTGAAAAATTCACGCAATTAGACTTAAGGCAAGCCTATCTACAAATGCCAATGGATGAAAAGTCAAAGAAGCTGCTCACGATAAATACGCACAAGGGGCTTTACGAATATAATTGACTACCGTTTGGAATAGCGTCCGCCCCCACGATATGGCAACGTGCTATGGATCAGATTTTACAGGGTGTGCAGTGTGTATTAGATGACATAATTATCACTGGAAGAAATGATTAAGAACATTTATAAAATTTAGCAAACTTTGAAAAGTGTTTCTTAAGAGACAGCGTAGTTTACTGTGGACATAAGATTAGCCAGGAAGGGCTTCAGAAAACACAGCATAAAGTTGAAGCAATGGTGAACTCTCCGGTACCGAATCACTAGTCACAGTTGCGTGCATTTCTAGGTCTACTTAATTATTATGGAAAATTTCTAACTAGTCTTGGCACTGAAATACGGCCGTTGAATGAGTTACTAGAGAAAAATCGAAAATGGGTGTTAGACAGAACGTCGTGCGAATGCATTTAAGAAGGCGAAAGAGTTGGTTACGTCTGATGTAGTGCTTACACATTATGATCCAAATTTACCAATGAAATTAGCTTGCGATGCTTCTCCTTATGGGCTTGGTTCAGTGTTATCACATGTAATGCCAAATGGTACAGAGAGACATGCCACTCTACCCAGACACATTATTCTGGCTGGACTGACCACTCTTTGCTCTTACTCCTTAATGCTGCCTGCTTAGCAGAGAAGCAGCAAATATCAAATTTTATTTCTTTAGTTTGATTCGGCTGGGGATCGAACCAGCAACCTTTCGAACACGAGGCAACATGCTATCCATTACATCGGCAGGGAAATTAATAATCATTTGAGGGAATGGGGAAAGACTTTAATGGTATATTAACAAAATCAGGATACTTACAAGGGAAAAACAGGATCATAAAATGGTCGCTGTAAAATTTCCGCAGGAAACACTATTTTGTTGAATGTTGGAGTGTAGTAAGCATTCACTGTGAACGGTTCCATGTCCCATCTGTAAATAAAACAAATTTTTAGCCCACAACAAGAAAAATCCTTGATTCCCAATCCTTCTAATTCCATTTTTATTAACAACTACTGAAGCCATAGGAAAAAAGTCAACTCTTTTCATTCTTGTTTAAAACTTCCACCTGAACACAATTTAGTGGTCAGTTTGGCATGTTTTCAAGGTCTGGATTCACCCATTGACTAAATCGTAAAGAGAATATTACTAAATGTCTTACTGTATATTTTTTCAGGTTTAAAACATAAATCCCAAAAAGGCAAAGCAAGTTAAGACACTTTTTGGGCCCACAAAAATGAAAGTCGTACGATGTTTTTGCAATGCGGCCAATCTTGATGTCAAAAAATGAAACTTCACATTTTAGGAGAGGTTGTATAAATAAATTACTTTTTGACGTCATACTGACGTTAAAAAGTACACATTTTAGAGATTTTTCTTCACATCTGAATATTTTAGACAACGTAGACCGCAACAGTTTTTTGTCTACTGGTGTGTTATTTAAAGATCAGATCTACATTCTGTATCAATATCATATTGGTTCTACATTGTCGAAAATAATTATTTTAGCCAAAAACTTACAAAAAATATGCTAAATTTTGAATTCAAAAGAATTACAATATTGGTCATAAAATGTGATGACACTGTGATGTAAAAAACACTTTCATGTGCATTTTGGAATTAGTTTTGTGAAGAAATGGGCCAAATAATGCCCTTATTGTACCTTGGCAAGTATTTTCTGAAGATGCCACATTATGTCCTTGACATTCATCTGAATCTCTTCTACTTATATTGTGACTGTTGCTATGAGAAAATCACTGATGAGAGATCAAAGGTCAGGCCGAAGTTTATGTATCATGATGTAGGATTTTTGAAAACTAATCAGCCTCTGCCTAGGAGAATTGAAATATTTTGCCAGTTAAAAACCCCCTTAAAACAACAAATTTGCATGGAATGTATTTTCTAATATACCCCCACTCATCCTCAATATAATAAACGGCAAAGTCCCATGAAACAGGAAGTTGATACCCTATAGAAACCAAAATCACTACCAACATATGCCCTTTTATATATAAAGCTGAATACCAAAATTCAAATCAATCCACCCTGAAGAAGTTGAGATTAGTGCAAAAAAAAAACCTAATACTGTAAATTCAGAAATTATTGCGTGCATTAATTATTGCAAATCTTCGAATGGAGACGATAATGCGAGTTTTATTTTTTGCGGATTTTCGAATTGTGTAACAAAACATAACTAGAAAATTTTGGAATATAAGTTCTAATTATTGCGATTACAATGCTGTCGCATTATTCGCAATAATAAAAATATCGCAATAATTTCTGCATTTACAGTACATGACAATGTAATTTACGTTGGATTGACAGAATGATAGACAGACAACGTAAATCAAAGATATTAGCCCCTCATTGATTGAGGGTTATAATAATAAATCCATGTTTACTTAAAAATTTATGATAAATTTATTGGCCTGTATAAAATTCCTACCCATTATAAAATCTGAACTAACCACAAAACAAAAATATCACAAAAAGGAGTAATATTCACAGAGTATTCATTTTCACTATCGTCGTGGCCTTAAATGGTGTCTTGAAAATAAATACCCCCCTCCCCGAAAAAAAAATTATTTAGGCCAATTAAAAATAATTGCTAGATATTCCTCCCCAGCTGCCCCTAAAAATTTGACAAAATAAAAAAATTTGGGGCAGGCCAATTTTTAAAATGTTTGTTAATAGTCACATTTCCAAGAATTTCTGTGTCCAATTCTGGTCAGGTCATAGGGTTGAATAGATTTTACTGCATATCTTTGTAAAGTTAGGCAAGAATTATTTACATTAAATTATCTTTTAAGGTTGTTTGAAGGAAATATCTGTGAGATAAAAATAATAAAAAAATAAAATCCTTCCATAAAGGGCTGGATGAAAATCTAGTTATTAAGTTTATTTGGCCTTGCCTTGATATCACAAAGAAATAATTAAAAAACATAAAAATTATAACCCACAATAATGAAAGAAAAGAAGTTTTAATGAAAACTGCAATCACATACTTTTATGCCATCAAACCAGTCGTCTTTCACAATGGACATGAGAATCATGCATATTTTATGTAGATTAGTGATAAATTCTTTCAATTTTTAGGTGATTGTCATGCAGGGCAATCTTCAAAACTTAACAGGTCTGTGTCATTCAAGTTTTTCAGGATGACATGATGAAATACCTACTCTGACCTGTCTGGCGTTGTACCAATTTACGAAAATCTCTGTCTGTCTCAACCTGACGATGTTTGATATATGTGTTGAAAAATTGACCAGCAATTACTGTGACCTGTAAATTAACAGATACACATACCAAAAAGAAACAAACAATCTAATTTTAAAGGAGCACTATGGGTTTTTTCTAAAAATATTCAGATTCTGAATTGGGAAAATAGAGAAAAAAAAACAGATGGATTTAAAAATCTAGAGGTCTACACTTTGGCCTTCAACAGTCAGGAAAGACGTCATGAAAGGTCAAATAAACCTAAAACGCTTAATATTTGTCTTGTGAAAAATCTGAGATTGGAAATTAAAGATATTAAAGATTTGAATAAAATCCTTAAGTCTCATGAAATTTTCTATGCCCGGATTTTTACAAGCAAATGAAATAGTCCTACCTTTAACAAAAGAATTCAGCATTTTTGAAAAATTTGTTAAATTCTTTTGAGAAATTGTTCAATAACATAACTGATTGTTAGAATTTGTCAAAAAATTAAAATTGGATCTTTCTCAATTTTTTATTTTATAAGTGTATGCAAATTTAGGAAATATTTCCTGCTTTGGTAGTGTTTCTGACTGTCCAGCAAGGGTGGAAAAATAACACTCCTTGTTTTACTCTTCAACCCCATTTTCATTTCTAGGAGATTTACCACAAGTTCATTAATCAATATATTTTATGAAAAAAATTATAAAAAGAATATATTATGTCAATATAGACTAGAGGCTCAGAAGGCTGAGCCTGTATCGCTCATCTGCCATTTGGCAAAGAAGTTTCAGAGGAGAAGATTTTTTAATGAATGAGCCAATCAGAAACAAGATTTGTCTGGCGGCCCAAAGAATATGGAATATATGCCAGAAAGACACCATTCACATCTTACAAATATTAATGAAAAATGTTGAAAAGCCAATTTTAACAGTGTGCAAAAGCTCTTGCTGGATTTATCTTCATCAAACACTCTAGGGGCCAAAAAAAGAGAAAAGATTAGTCAAATTTTATGAATTTCTAGTTACATTCATGGACCAAATGAACCATCCAGTTCATGGCAATTTTGCCAAAAATTTCATTAACGTTAAGTTGCTATATAATTTAAATCATGACTTTAAGTACCAAACTTATCTTTTAAGGTCAAAAGTACATTTTTATCTTACCTATTAGACATGTCAACTTTTAAATGTATTAAAATGACTAACAGCGTGATTCTAGTCCTTGAATGTAGTCTAGGAACTGTTCTAGGCCACTCAGATATATTTACAGAGCAGTCAGACCATGATTCTAATTCTAGAGCAGTCAGAATTATAATCTAGAGCGGACGTAGAACTGTTCTAGAACAGTTGTAGAGCAGTCGGAAAAACTGTTCTCGTTAACTTAGAGCGGTCATTAGAACTGTTCTACGACCGTTTTAAAGAGAGGTTTGAAGTGGTCGCATCTGTAAGGGTCATCTTTATCTTTATTATAATCTTTCCCTAGATTGTATCGAGTCTTTTCATTTTTGCATTTGCACAATACCTTGATTGCTTGGATTATAAGCGATATTTATGCATTATTTACCAAATGCACGTGTTTTGACTGATGTATCAGTTTACAATAACTAGGTATATTGTCATTGTGTTTGATTTTGGCACAGTATGTTCTATTCGAGGTCAATACATGATGTCATCTCTTTAGACTTGCTATCACTCTCTTTCAAAAAATATTATATTATTTTGTAATATATTGCTTTCAAACATGAACTTACTATCACACAGGAATTTACTATCAAAAAGCCTAAAATTTATAGATTAAATAGCTGACCGCCTCTTTAATAGAATTGTATAACCAGTAATTTCATTAAAATGAAAGGGACTTAGAGGAAGTGTTTTATCTCGTTATATTTGTAATTTGCCTGTTTACGGTGAATTGACTTAAAAGAGTTAAATATAATACAATTGTACAGTTTCAATTCACTTTATCACACAAAGGCTACAGATTAGAGGGAGGATTAACAGCTAACAAAATGTTTAAACCCGCCACATTTTTTATGTTTTTGTGAAAAACTGGGAGCCTGCAGTGCAGTTGATGTCAATGTTTCTATATGTTTCATGTTACTGTGACTATTTTCAAACTTAATTTGTCGATAAGTTACATTTGACTTAATCACATTTCTGGGACTTTTACAGTTGATGATTGTCAATCGTTGAACTCATGGTGTTTACCAAATTCATTGTTGAAGACGTTAAAGTGACATGTAGATGGTTGTAGTTTGTACTTATTGGAAGGCCGTCTGATAAAAAAACAAATTATCTGTCCTTTTTCTATAAACGAGGAAATACACATTTTCCAATGTGGGAAATGCTTGGCCATAGTTTTTTGAGGTCCAATTTATGCACGTTATGGTTTTTGCCAAAATTATGACAAGAATTGAAATTTTTTAAATTGCAGTACCCTATTTACCTTCTCCTCCACCAGAAATGTCAAACTGGGGTGCCATTCCGAAATTGAATACAAATAAAGTTGGTTTGGGAAGGTTATTAATGTTTCCAAACCAATATTTGGCGCTGCATGCTGTAAGAATATATTTCAAGCCTTTTATTATACGTGTGAAAATGAACATGACTTTGTTATTGGTATTAGTGCGATGTTTGACTGTAATTGTTTTTTAAATAGTAAAAATAACTGTCATAGATTATTTAGTGTAATAATGTTGCTTTGATTCGAATAATTAATATAACTCTCGTCATGAAAAGGCTCTAAGGTCTATACAGGTTAAAGGCATTTACAATTTGTCTTTTGGACATTTTTTAAAATTATACTTATGAGACCTCTGAAGACAATTTTATGGATAAAGGAATATGTCTTTACAACGTATGTGAATATTCAATGTTGAAATTGACGTAAAACCTTTGTTACGTCAATTTTTCCTTGCCAGTTGAATGAAAATAGCCACAGTAGAAATTTGCTTAACAGAGAACCTTTTTGGAAACTCAATTTGAAATTTGTTTCTGCAATAGTATTAGAATGGATGTCATTAGGACGAAATAGTTCTCCTCGGAGTATATTGGATGTTTGTGGAAAATTTTTTCTTGTTTATGGGATACAAAAGATTGTTTCGTCAGTTATTCCTTTGAAATCACCTCATTATATTAGAGGTTGGAAAATCAAGAAAAAAAAAGCCCAGTGTAGAATACCCTTGTGAGAGATCAAAAGTGCATAGTTCAATGAGACAAGCCAAATTTGAAAGAAAGTAAAAGATAAAACGAATTCAAAAGGAATAAAGACGTGGAATCCACGAATTTCTTTACAAAACAGGAGTGGGATCAGGTGCTTATGAAGGGTAAGAATTCCTTGTCTTGCGCGCAATACTCGTCGTGGAATCCTTAAAATCTAATCCGGGTTAAACCTTAATCCGAAATGAGGTCAACCTATTGTAGTATTACCGGTAACATGTACATAGCGTGTCGTTTTGAAATGTTAACGTTCACATCATGTATGTATCGGAAAATTAAATGATAAACGTTTAATTTTCAAAAATTGTTTGACGCCACATCAGCAATATTGCTGCAATTTCACAGTACAAAATCGTCGAACATACTGTGTTTAATGAGATCTCGTGTTGAAAGGCTGGATTCGTATTTCCAGAAATCTCAACCTGAGCTTGCTTTCAGTAACTGCGAGCATTAATTGGAGAGAAACACTATAACTTCTTTAGCAGGTATTCTTGTTTAGTATATTCATTTTATTCCGTTACCCTCTGGTCGGATTGGGTGAGTTAAGTTTGTCGGTCACGTCTTATGTTTTTCTTGATGTTTGCCTTTGACCGCTTGTTGGGGATGGGTTTAAACTAATCTAGTTCAACCCCACCTCATGTCGCAAGTCAGAAATTGTAGTCATAGGTGTGTCTTTGTGTTTAATGTTTTGTTACATGTAATTTTTATTTATAATATTAAGATAAGAGCTGTAATATTTTACTTATAAAAGATTGTTTATTTGGGGCGATTTTGGTTTTTTACAAGTAGTGATATTCCAACCTTGTTCAAGGTCTGTTGGAGAACTCTGCATTTGTAAATTTCCTCTGTTTTCTCGTGGTTGGATTGCAGTCTCTCTGACATTTATCCCGTAACTTTTTAATTTCATAGAAATCTATGAGCAATGCCTACCAAAACAAACATATTTGTATTTAAAAAGCCGATACTTATTTGTCATCGAAAAATTACCTCGAGAAAAATCGCATCCGGAAACATAACAGAAAAACAACAGTAAATGATATTTAAATATGTAAATAATGTAGCGTTGAACATTTATATTTTTAAATTAATGAAGTATTGAGACTTTTTTAATAGCAATTCAGATTATACATCGAATAAGATTTAAAGGATACAATTGATGGCTGCTTTGGATTGTGACATGGTGGTATGATATAGCCTTAATATATAACCATAACTTCAGAACAGACTGACAAAAACCAAAAAAATCCGTAGAAAACTACAGATGTAATAAATCGGCATTATTATCAGATTCTTTATTTACCCCGTCCCGTAGTCGAATAATAATTAAAGTTACTCTTTTCTTCTCGGAAACGTACCGATTAATTAGTTACCTACAAATAGTTGCCCTCAAAGAGTGGAAAGACAGGGTTTTGAGAATTCACCAGTCTCCATATTCTAACTAAACACCATGAAGGCAAAAATACCTAGAAAATATTTAAATGTTTAAGATTATGCACAATGGTAAAATATATGGAAGATAAAAAAATTAATATTTAATAAAACAGTTCAGTTATGATGATTTATCAATTACCGACATGTTTCCGCTGTTTAAAAATTTCACCCAAAGGGAAGTATTTCAATAGAAAGTGAGACCACGTGACACCGGAGAATTTGTCAGATTTAGCAACCAAAGCCGTATAA
The DNA here is from genome assembly GCA_034783895.1 of Geukensia demissa. NCBI lineage: Eukaryota > Metazoa > Mollusca > Bivalvia > Mytilida > Mytilidae > Geukensia > Geukensia demissa. The sequence continues at coordinate 4,213 of JARWCS010326400.1, read as the reverse complement.
ATCCTCATGGTAGCATTTGAAATCTATAAAAATATTAAACAGACAAATGGCCACAAAAAACATGTAACATGTCAAAGGTCATACTATACAGTCCGCCAAAAGTTAAGTGATAATATTTATGGAAAATATGAAAAAAATTAGATATGCTATATGTACATTTCAAGGAGTAACCTCGCATCAGTAGCATTAGAACCGAAACATAGGAAGTCAAAGATTCAAAAATAGCGAAAGAAGCACTCAAATCCAAACAAATCGAAATGGGAAGCCAAATCCGACGGCAGGGACCACTACTCAGTGCGTTACTTTTCAAGGCCTTAATGTGACGTATCTGTCGTTCATATGTATGACTTAGTTTAAACAAAGGTTGTATCACTTGTAACCTTTTGTCCAGTTTTCTAGTTGTCTGTATTGCTTATAGAAAAATACTTAATATTTCATGTATTTACACAGAAACGTTATTTTTAAGAGTTAATGAAGAAAATCTTAATTTCCTCTAAAATTGTTAAAAACTGAAAATATTTGACCACCATTTTTATCACGATCCAGTAACTTAAATACTTGATCGGACAGGTGAACCACAAATCTTTTAAGAACTCTCTAAGAAATTCTCCGAATCATTTCGCTAAGGCTTGTTGAATGAACTGCAATGATTTATTTCAATGCTTTACGGTCACTAGTGGGTCATGTGTACACTTTTATGGAACTCGAAACGTATTAACGATATTTTTCAATGAACTTCAATACCCAACTTTTCCCCAAGAGGTTTGCTGTCATTCCTTATCTATAGAATCAGTAGCGATTTCACTGTCATACAGACAAATTTATCTAAACTGTAACGTCAATGATTCATGGAGACTGTTACGCGCAAATGTTGAATTATATAACTTTTACACAATAATGATTCGAAATGATAACCTTTCGGAAGCATAACTGACAAATATTTGTAAAACACCACTTGGGAAAAACAAAGTAATTATACAATAAAATAGATAACAATACCAATATTATAACCAAACAAAAAGTTATCAACCATTTTGTTTAACTGTTAATTTCATTGTGTGTGTACTTTAAGACTGTTATTGTTTTAATGAAATACGCACATTAATTTTTACAGTCTTTAAATAAAATCACTAGTTTATCAATACAAAAGTTAGTTTTTATATAGACTTTTCCATTGAATATTTTTGGTAACGTTGGCTTATGTCTGGTGTACTGCCCTGTTAAGTATTAGCATACTCTCATATATTTTTACTGGTTGTCAGATTCGTGTGTCCAAATAAAAGGCAATTAAATTTTGTACACTTAAACAAAAGATAACTCACATATTTTTTTGGCAAAAAATACAACAAAAGGTATCACTCACTGAACTCGTTCTCCTGCTACAGCCTGTAATATCCTGCTTATTGTCCATATAAGGGAACACAACATTTTTGTAAAATTGAATAAAGTTAAACGTTAGAAACCTGAAACATGAAGAGATACCTTGCTTTTACTGTACACTTTTAGAAATTTAAAATTCTGGACCCTGGGTCTTGTTCTCTTGCTTTTTTACTATATACACTACACTTTATATACTGCACACTCATTATAACGCCCCCTATAATGGTGGCCCCAAACTTATTGCCACATTTTTCAAAGGTCCATTTTCCAGGGTTAAATGGTAGCCATATCTTAACGATAAAAACAAACCAAACACGTAAAATGTGAAACTGTACAACAAAATGAAAGTAAAATTTCTGCGCAAATTTTCGACCAAAATGTCTTTGTCAAGAGTGCCACTAATAGAGCAAGAGCAGTTAACTCGACCTTTGATCTAAACCAGATTCATGTTGCTCAAACTTTTTAAGTTTTCATTATAGTATTTTGTGTTCTACTGTTTGTGTTCAATCGCACCGTTCTCGGTCAATCATCGGTAATGCTCGATTTATTCTGAGCTTTGCCGGGATTGGCCGAGTGTGGTTCGATTGGTTAGTGTTCTGTTCCTTCTTTGTTTGGTAGTGGTCATTTAACTTATAGTGTTTATTTGCCCCTTTAGTATCTTTGAACCCTTATATAGATTGTTGTCCAATGTTTTCATACAAACAACATCAAATTTTGTCGTTACAATCTGAAATTTAAAGTTGCAATACCAGCTGTATGATAAAATGTACCGAAAAGTGCAAAATATTGATTATATGATCATTTACAAGAATATGCTGAATAATCTTCAAAACAGTTTATTTCTTAAATAGCTGTTGTATACAACTAGGTGAACACTTAGATTCATCATCGATATGCATGTACATGATATTCTTCCTTTATCCAACGAAAACAAGTGATCATTTATGCCAAAATACATGCAAAAAGTGCACAAGAATATAAATAATCAGAGAGATTGTATAGCCTATACTGATTTCCAAATACATACAAAAATGCTATAAATAAAACATAGATATTGCCAAGCTATCTTGAGAAACGTGAATTTTTGCGAAGTTCCAATTTTTTCATACAGTCACAAAAATCTGTTCAAACAGACTGTCAACATTCCAATGTGGACCAACTGTGCATTACTTCTCTCCGATTTATTCCTTAATTCGTATGAATCTTACTTTATACAGAGCCTTTTGCAGAGAAAAAGGAAAAAGTTGGCTTATCTTTTGGTTTCACGTTCCGCTATATAGATGATGTTATTTCACTGACTAACTCTGAATTCGGTAACTGTGTAGACCGCATCTATCTTATTAAACTTGAAATCAAGGATACTACAGAAACAGAAAAGTCTGCCTCATACCTTGACTTACACCTAGAAATTGACCTTATTATCGGGTTAAGAACAATACCTACGACAAGAGAGATTACTTTGATTTTCCCATTGTAAACTTTCCGTTCATTTTTAGCAACTCTCCATCCGCACCTGCATGCGAAGTGTATATTTCTCAGTTGATACTCTATTTCAGGGCATGTGCTTCCTATCAGGATTTTATTAATAGAAGATTGCTCATGACAAGAAAGCTACCGAACCATGTGTTTCTCAAGGAAAGATTAAAGTCACCACTCCGGAAATTGTTCGGTCGCCATCATGATTTGGTTGACCGATACGAAATATCCATCTCATAAATGACAATGGATATCTTTCCACTGTCGTGACAGCCAATCCGTTCCTTTACAGTTGTGACTAACACCGATTGTGACTATACACCTGTTCTGTCTAAAGAGTAACACGACGCGTGCCACTAATGGAGCAGGAGTTGGAAAACCCTACGGAGCACCTTAAACCACCCTAGTATTTTGTAGGGTTCATATCACTCTAGCTTTAGTTTTTATAGTAGTGTTGTGCGTACTGTGTTTGTCTTTCGTTTCTTTTTTTGTTGGCCACGGTTTTGTCTGTCTGATTAAACGATTCTGTCTGTCATTTTGGTATTGTCCAACTATTTTGCATCTAAATCTCGAATACAAAATTATAAAAAATAACGTGAATAAGGCAATTTTGCGAGGTTCCAGTTTCCCCTTGATTCGCAATTTTCAAACAGCCACAAAAATGAAGACCCACCCATATTCCTCTGTATTTATTTCAGCTCTTAGACCGATCTTCCAAATGCTTTCACGATCTTTCAAATATTTAAAATCCAAGCTTGGTGTTACGAATGACTGTAATACAATTGGAAAAGATCCATTCTTTTGAGAACATTGTTTGAAAACTATTTGTGTTGGAATGGCTAATAGGTTTCCCTTCATTTTTCTGTTAAATCTTCACCTAGACGATGAGCTTTTGAATATAATTATGTATATTTTATTATTTTTCAGTGCCTTCCAGGTCTCGGAACCAAAAAGCTATACGAGCTCTTATACAACGAACCAACAAAAATAATGGTATTAACTGGATGTAGCATAGTTTCGACCTTTGTTGCACAGGCAGCCAAAATGTGGAATCTTATTGTTGTAAGTATTTCTTCAGTCATCTTGTATTCTCCTCAGTATTTATATAGAATTATGTCACAAACACGCACTCACATATATGTAAACGTGTGAAAATAGTGTTAGGGATGAATTTTGCAATTTTTTGTCCTTTTTTTCTGTGGGATTTGAATTCACACTGCTGTGACATCTCTGTCTTCCTTTGCCTGCACCACCACCCTAGACCACTCGGCCACTTAGGGTATATAAATAAAGTATATAACACAATTACCGAACAAATCAAAGTCCATAAGACATACGGCAAAATAGGTATCACACC
>JARWCS010326389.1:0-12470 GCA_034783895.1 Geukensia demissa | reverse complement strand
CTGTAACCTATCACCTATACGGCGTGAGTTCTCGCCTGACTTTGTACCATACAAAAACGGGTTGAGTTTAACTCGCAACGCACGTGATAAGGTTTGTCAGTTACCTGGCCAAGGTCGGTGGTTCTCTCCGGGTACTCCGGCTTCCTCCAAACTGACCGCCGCGATATGACTGAAATATTGTTGAAAGTGGCGTTAAACCCCAATCAAACAAACAAAATCAAATCAATGTTGGAAAGCTGTAAAATTTATCTTTCCAATATACATTCCAGTACCCAAAATAAATAATATCATGAAACTCAAGCACTGGGGACCACTACATAGCACAAGAGAAGAACCCGTAGTAGCGAGTACCATGAAAAATAAATGACCATGATAAAGCCTGTTGAATTCCGGAGGTTTACAGGTTAAAAATTTGTGTAATATGTTAAGGATTCCATTTGTAAACAAAGACCATGTCGACAAAGATATTTTCGTCTTAAGGCAGATGAATCCGACTTCAGTTGCCATCGACAAAAATGTAGCAAAGGTAATGGTGAAAACCAGTTTGGCATAGCGTCGTGTCTAGCCTATTGTTATAACAAAACAATGCAAATAGTATTTATACCGATTTGGAAATCAACAGATGTAAAATGAAAACTGTTGCTTACGAAAATATTGTCTTTAGATGATATATTGTGTACATAGACTAAAGGAGCTTAGACATTTATCATTTTTATTGTTTCTGCTTTTACATCACTTCAAAAATAGTTATAAAATCTCACTCTCCCATGATTCAATGTCAAGACCGCTTGAATATGTTTAAAATATTTAGTCATGGATTAATTAATTATTGTTTCTCATTCAGACTATTTTATCATCGATAGGTTGTACCCCAAACAGAAGAAATCAACGACATACAGTCCGATATTATCCTTGAGTGTTCAAAAAGAATTGCAGACATCAATGACGATGGATTTCCTGTAAATAACAACACGATCTATCAAAACATACCGCCTGAATGTTTTGTTGGTAAAATTACAGTTGTAATAGACAGGATCAATGCAGTGAACCTCAGCTTTTAAGTTGAAACTTTTTGATTGATTGATTGGTGTTTAACGCCACGTCGGCAGTATTTAAGCCAAATCGAGGGGGGAAACTACTTGACATTTTTTAAAAAACACCAGTGATACAAAGCTCAAATATTTGACTTCATAACATATTGGACTCATTAAGGATTGCCCTCAAAGTAAATATTGTTTTTGTTTCTGTGAAAGAGTACAGTCTTATCTGTTACCTTTAAATAGCGTGCGTTTGTGACACAGAACGGTCGACACATATAGAATTGACAAGATATATCTAACTATAGTAACTGATACTAAAATTGTATTATTAGTTCAGGGTTTATGTATATATGTAAATCATTTGAGAAATATCATTATAAACTGTACATTTAAGCACTTTTTAGTAAGGCTTGTGTGCAGTTTTACTTTTCTACCTATACTTCTGTGTACTTTTGAAGATCTTTCGTTTGTTGATTATACCCAAGTTTTTGTCTGTCCCCTGACTTGACCTTTTCTTGGATTGAGGTAAAAAATTACTAGGGACAGAAATACCATGACGCGGACAGAACATTCCCTTCCAGGACGATTGAGTTCTTGTTTTTTTTGTTTTTGTTTTCCATATTTTTTTAGAATTTGCCTTGTCTTTTAAAATAACGCTGTTTGGATCTATCACATGTGTTTTCTACAATGGATTTAAACAGGGCTAAAATCTTCTTACCATAACTTGTCACACGTTTTGCAAGTTATCTAGTTTATAAAATTATTATTAAGTAACATATTTGATAGTAAAAAAAACCAAATAAGATAACGACCTTTATGCAAAAATTATAACGAAAATTAATTTACTGAAAGAATAAGTACCTTTGAAGTGTTGCAACTTTTTTCTCAAATTTTTGTGAAAGTTAAAGTATCTTCATTCTATGAATGTTCTAGGCATGTTAAAACTTTCAAATTCGTCATACTTCCCTTCTAAATTGTCATCATTAAACTTATATGACAAAGATGCCAAAAATTTTACTACTTACAGCAGATTTCTACGTAATTAACCAATAAGTTAATCAGATAATGAAGTAAGCAGCGGCTATGTACAAGTTGACATGAACGCAACGTCAAAAGTAAAATATGATCTAGTAAACGGGATCTAACCCGACCAGTAAATAAAAATGACCCTAAAGTTTTAGTAATCATAGAATTGGTTTACCAAATGTGAGGTTTTTGGTATATCTCTCGTTGATAAATAACTGTATTTAGATATAATTTTACGTAACAAATTGATAAGACATCTAAACCGAAATATAGATCAGTTTCTTCATATGGAGTGCAGATTTGTGTGAAGACATATAAGGAATTTGAAGAAATTCAAAGGGGCAGACAGAAATTGTTTAGTCGGAAGAGAGACAAGGCCATGGCCAACAAAATGAAACGAAAGAAAAATATTGAACACACAACACTACTCTGAAAACTAAAGCTGCAATAACACGAACAGGTGCCTCGGAAGGATAAGCAACTCCTGCTCCACTAGTGGAACCCGTCGTGTTTCTCAGTAGACAAAACCGGAGTAAAGTCCCAATCGATGTTAGTCACAACCGGTATGGGAACGGATTTGTATTCACGACATGGGGAAGATAGCCATTGTCATTTGTAAAATGGATATTTCGTACCAACCAATCGCGACCGAAAATCTTCTGGAGTGATGACTCTAATTTTTACCTGAAAAACCCTTGCCTCAGTAATTAATTTAGTTTAATGACCTAATCTATTTCTAATTAATTTAGGCTTCTGCTTTCGTCCTTTTTGTCTACTTTTTGTGTTCCATCTTATTGTAATTGTACAGCTGCAGTTGCACCATCTGAAACATAGTCTTATACAGCAGCTTAGTCGTTTCTGTCTTTCCACTCTAAAAGAAAATTCTGGCACCTGAGCGGTCTCCCGGCCTCGACCCACAGGGCTGACCCAGCGCGAACCCCAGGTGGCGGAAAGGGGAGGCCCAAGTTATAATACGGAAAGTCTGGTCGTGGGCCCTAGTGGGTGAATTGTTTGGAGAGTGCCACACTTAAAAGACCCCTTCTGTAGTTTTCGAGAAAGAGAAGGCTAAATTCTCCGCCCCTACCAATCACTGCCTTTTTCCAGTGGCGGTCAAAATCGTTGCCCTTTTGTGTCCCATCCCACCCCTTTTCGATATTGATAATTGTTTAACTTGTTCTCGTCCTGAATATGCATGAGACGTTAAGCAACCAACAATCGATCAATCTAAAAGAAACTTACGCAAAAATCCTCAGGAATTTTACTTCATTTAGCTTAAACTTCGCTCTTTACTGAAATTTAAATGTTAGTGTACTGACTATTTATTTAAACTATTAATTCAGCGAAAACAAGACTAAAAACTTGAAAATCACGTTACTTTGCAAAATAACAATAGATAATATATATAATAAAATAAAATTATCTAGCAAAAATATACAACCAATACCAACTAAACATTCTTTTTTCAGGAACGTTTTGGGCTGTGATGTATGATGTATCGCTATATTTCATGCTAGGCTCATGTCTCAAATGTACAAAATGTTATGAGTTGGAACCCAGATGGGAAAGACTTAAATATCAAATATGTTTGTCGGATGATTTCAGTGTAGGATTTACAACAACAGTGTTAGATGTTTGATTAAGGTTCATAGACCTATTTTTAATTATTCCTACCTTACCTCTGTAATTTACAATACGAATCCATGTGTGATGAGTTTTGTCTCAGATATGTATTGACTCATATATATTGAAAGTAACATTTTCGATTAGATTTCTCACTAGTTGTTCCACATTTCCAACATATTTAATCAACCAATGATTTGGGTTGCTGATAAATCTTTTGTACGCGAAAGCTTTCCTTTAAATGGTATGTTGAACGCATGGCCTTTCCATATGCATATTGTATTTCACGTACAAATTTATTCTGTATAAAATGATTATCGACCGATCAATTTGAAAAGAGGGGATAGGTTTTTTTTTTAAACAAATCATTTTTTAATTATGGCCTTACTTAAGCTTTCTCTTTTATTAAGTTTATTGATCACATTGGCACCAACCAAACTGTGTCCAACTTCAGCATTATCTGGCATAGTCCACACCCCAACTACCAGACTCACAAAAAGTAACAGGACCATAACTTTCGCTTCCATTTTACTCTGTAAAACAGCAACAAAAAAAAAAAAAAAAAAAAAAAAAACGAAAAAAAAAACATATTATCATGGCCGAATTTATCACTGTCATAACTTTAATATATTTTAACATACAGCACTTTGCAGATACGCAAAGTGTGGTTGACATTTTTTCTTACCTTTGGTTGTTTTAATGATCCTATAACCCTGGTAAGGACTGCAATATCAGACAGGAACCCAAAAATTATGTCCGATGGTTTCAGAAAAAGCTACACACTGCTGTCATCCTAGTAAATTCCAAAGACGAACCCGAAGAATTATTTTCGCTGTCGTCAGCATAAATTACTCTCATGTCAGAAAAACCTAAGCTTTATTTCCTTTGTTCAGGCTAATAACATCATAAAGGTAGAAATATAAACTAAAGCGTGTCCTTGTCACGACCTCCTGTTAGGATCAATAGACCGATTCAGAAATCCAACTTCCTTCCTCGTAAAATTCATTGCGCAATCGCAGCGTCCTCATTAATGACGTCTTGACCAATGGAATTCAACCAGAACAATTACGTTCCCAGCATTCTGTTGCATTTCTGAAATGGTCCATAGTCTATTAGATAGAAATATTTAGCAAGATCCTCTGCGCCTATTCTGTCTTTCTTGCCCAAATTTACGTTTTGAGTGTCACAAATAAAGGTACTCAGAGTGGTCAGGTATTTGCGGGACAATTTCGGAAAAACCTTATGTTCAGGCATCTTGTTATATAATGGTTTTTGGATAATTTATTTCATTGTAAACATAAAAGAAAATATTTCTAATATTAAATAAATATAAAGATTGATTTATTATGTGCTACTCTACATGCTTTCATAGGCTTGATATATATAAGATATATAAGATAACGATTTTGACAAAAAAAAACTTAATATGATCCAGAGTTGAAACAAGCAATAAACGACTGGTTCTGCTAACGATCAGACCTATATATATATATATAAATGTATATTTATATATATATGGAGGAATCAAGGATCAAGGACCTTTTACCGTGTGCCAAAATAATGTGCGCCGTTAACCCAAAATATAACATACATTATGTAAGTTTGCATCTACGGAGAACATATTGAGGAAATTAGATATATCCAAACAGGAAGAAATTTTGAACAGTTGTATCCTTTTTTAACAACGCAATTGATAGAAAGAGTGACACTTTTTTAAACTTTGGTGTCATCGCTTTTTAATCTGGCAGTTTTACAACGAAAATATTTGTTAAAAAATACTCTTTTTAGGAAATAATGTATTTTAACTGTTCAAATTTAATTCGTTGTGAACTATGGGGTTATTATTTTCCTTTTAGCTATGGGCCTATTGTTTGTACATCAATGACACTTAATATGACACAATACGCAACAAGTATATTGCTATGATTTTTTTGGCTCATTTGATGATCTTACCAAAGCCCAATATTATAAGTTTTATACTGTCCACATTTCTCAGTTCTTGCCATATTCGGTTCATGTGTCTTGTTGTCGTGTTCTGATATTTTAAGATTTAGAGCCGCGTGCTAATGGATGTGAAGTTTTCCTTGTTCTTGGAAACGCAGTGGATCTCAACCTATACTCTATGTCAGAGTTTGTTGGAACAGAAAATGTTATAAAAGAAAACGAGACCGGGAAAAAACGTTGTCAATGGTCAGTAATAAGTAAGTTATTAAAACAGGATTTTATAACCTGCCAAAATGCTTTTAGGCGCACCTGAATGGAATTTTAAATGTTATTGTTCTTATATGAATCGCGAGCAAGGGTCTGAATAAAAGAAATGCGATCAATTTTTTAAAATTAATATATCCAAGTCAAACTTAAGCTCTCCCGCCCAAAACAAAAATGGCAAACCCTCAACAGTAAATCTCCGTAGAGAATTTCAGGGGCAGATAATATTATGTGAAATGCACAGTGAAAAACATGAACCGTTAATCGTGGGATAATTCTTTCTTTGGATTTAAATTATGTATTGACGCGAAAACAAGCATATCATTTAATAAAGCCCAAATATCGCACTCCAAAAAACTTAATATAGAGTATAAGTAATTCTAAAATTTCAAACGATGTTTGCTTCGTTACCGGTGAAGTTGTAAAAGAACAAGGGCATAAACTTGGGCAACCTTTTTGGACAGCAGGTTTTCCACTAGCGGCCCCGTTCTATTATTCAATAGACAAAGCTAATACCCTGATAAATCGATAGTGGAAATATATCTGTTGTCATTTGTGAATTGGATATTGTGTACCGGTTGATGGCGACCGACAAAATTCTGAGTGATGACTTGATTCTTTCCACTAGAAATCCTTGATTCTGTAGCTTACTTGTCAGCAACAACCATCTGACAAAAAATTACCGATAGCAAGCACATGTCCTGTAGTAGCGTATCAACTGTAATACTAACTTTCAACGCAAGTGAGGCTGGAATGTTGCTACACCGGTATAGGTAGTTTACAATTGGCAAGACTTTTTTCTTAAAGAAGGATAGAAATAATTAAGGTATACTGAACATAAATACGGAGTTTATCTGAAACAAATATTTTTCATATTCAAAGATGATCTACAGTAGTTTTAGCGTTCTTTCAGTTTATTGGTTGTTATATAAGTGCAGATATATAGTCGCAATATTACAGAGAAAAAGCACGTGTCGAGTCGAAATTTAATCAATTAAAGGATATGTTAAAATAGTAGAAGCCCTGAATTAATAAAAATAATAATTAATTGTTCAATATTTATCTGGATTAAAATGTTTCGGAAAAGTTTTTTAAAGATCTCTGATATGAATAAGAAGGAGAATTTTATTTTTATTGAATGTAAAATATTCGAGTTACCTCGATTTATGGCAAAACTTAGGGCCTATGATATTCTTTCATGTTCACTATACTGAATATCTTTAATCTGTTTACCGCCAATTATCTCAGACACAAGTTGTTTCTTTTTTATTTGTAATTGACTAGAATAATATTGATTTGCGCTTAAACATATATACATATATACGACCTAGCATTTCATATGTGTTCTATGTTTGTCTTTCGTTTCAATTTGTTGGCCATGGTCTTGTCTGTTTTCCAACTTAACTATTTTTGTCTGCCCCTTTCGTATCTTTGAATTCCTCATAAGAAATAATGAAAATCCTATTTCGAATCTTTTACTAATATGCATAATAACAATTCCATTCCAAACCAAAAATGGTAAGATATCCGTTTTCATTTGTGAAATGGATATCCTGATTCGGAGTGATGACTTTATTCTTTCCACGAGAAATCATTGATGCTGTAGCTTTTTAGTCAGCAACAACCCCCTGTCAATTAATTTCCGATAGTTAGCACATGTCATGCAGTAAAATACAAACTTTCATATGCAAGTGAGACTAGAATGCTGCTTCACTTTCATGGGTAGTTAAGAATAAGGTAAAAAAATTTTGTTTATAACTGAATCTGCTTCATACCTAGATTTATTCTTCGAAATTGACCAAGAGGGAAACTTTGTTTCTAAGATTTACGACAAACGAGATGACTTCAATTTTTCCTATTGTAAACTTCCTATATTTATGTGGCAATATATTCTTGATTCCCCTGTCTACGGGGTTTATGTTTCGCGGTTGATTCGATACTCTTGTGCCTGCTCCAAGTATCAGAATTTTCTAAAGAGAGCATTGCTGTTGTCGCATAAATAACTACAACAAGTATACATACAATCAAGGTTGAAGTCGTCTCTCCTAAAATTTTATGGTCCCCATCACGAATTGGTTGAACCATATGGTATCAGTTTATATCAACTAGTTATGGACCTGTTACCGGTAATACAAATTTAAGTTGACCTCTTCTCGGATTGACGTTTACCCGGATTTGAGATTTAGGCTCGACAACTGGTGTTGCGCGCAAGACAGGGAATGCTTACCCTTCATGAGCACCTGTTTCCACTCCTGTCATGTAAAGGAGTTCGTTGATTCCAAACTTTTGTTCTTTTTATTTACGTTTTATCTTTTAGGTTTTTTTTTCAAATTTGTCTTGTCTATTTGGACTATGCACTTTTGATCTCTCGCATTTTTGACTGGACTAATAATAACTAATGAATATTTAACAAAATTACGGAGTTTTTCCTTTTATGTGAAACAGATTTATTTAAAAGAAAGAATATTGAATATATACCATAAATCCACATCTTTTCTGAATTTTACAATGCATAATTTCTCGTTAAGATGTTGCCTTTAGTTCACTAGATTTCCGTAGGACACGAAACACGTTATTCAAAAATGGTGTCTTGCATTTGTTGCATCCCTCTTATTAAATGGATTGTTTTAAGGATGTTCTAGTTTTAGTGTACTTTCACTTTATTGAATGTAATATTAGTGTCGGGCCGAATTTTTATCTGTTTTATTAAATGATATGAGAAAATAGTTACAGCTGTAAATTAATTACAAGTTCAATTTTTATCTGTAGTCAAATGTTTCTCAAAAGTTTTTTTAAATATCCCAGTGTCTAATATTTCCCTCGTCTACATCAATACTTGAGAAAGTTTGCAAAAATAAATCAGGAATGAAAGCTTCTGTTTTATGAATATCGAATTAAACTTCGATTTTGCAAATCATCATTGCTTACTCAATTGGTAATTCAATACTCCCTTATTGAAAACGACATTTAAGCGGTCCCATTTCAACAAACGAGTCAAGAAATATATTTCTTAATATATCTGACAAGATGCCAGAATCCTTTAACCAAACAACATTTATTATTTATCACTTGTTGTAATGTTTAAACAAATTTTTAATGTGAAAAAAATCCAGCGAAAAAAGCTTTTTCCATTTGTATAGAAAGATTCTAGTGGCATATTATAGATAACGGAGATGTGGTTTAAGAAATTAAACTAAATGTAATGATAAACTTTAACAATGATTCGTCTTTATTTTAATAAGTTGGCATTACTAAACAGAGTGACTAAAAGAGAAAAAAGATAGATTAATTGATTTATACCGAAAGAACAGCAGTATTCTTCACAAAGGTCTTGCAGTAATTGTTATATATATTTAATTAATGATCAATTTCATATTCTGAAATGTTTACTGTCCCTCCGGTATCTAGATATAGTTGTTACGAAACAAAAAGAACTTAGTCATTATTTAAAAATCATATGTAATTTTTTGTTTTAGTTGAGACGTGAAGGAAACATTAGATGCTCGTTTAAATATAAATGCATTTAAAATTCTATGCAACCTTTTATAGTGTTAAAGAAGTGAAAGAATACTTTAAATGGCTTAAATCAGCCCAGGTGAATAAAAAAACAGTTTTCAGTTACGTAAAAATTAAGACTTGATTTGAAAATCGTATGATCAAAATCAAGGGGCTTTTCTATATTTTCTCTTATCCCCATTGTCCAATCTCCCTCGTAAAGATCCCCCATTTCTCACCATATAACATAAATTTTCTCTCCACTTCCTTCTCGCCTACCTTCCTTCTTTCCTCCTCCCAGCACCTATCCCTTTATCCTTCATTTCAAATCTCATTATACTTTATGAGAATCAATGCTTCAGGACTAGAGTTTGGGAACTTAAACGATTGAAGTGATCAGATAATTATTTACTTAAGTTGTTTTGATCACCCTAACTCGTTCTGAAATAGCTGTTTTTACCGTAGTACAATAGAATAGAAGAATGTCCCATTATATAAATCTTTGTTAATTGATAAACATCTGAACTGTTATATTTGAATATTTATTACTTCAAAAAATATCTTAGTTCAGCAAATCTGAGACTTTTCCATCTTATTTTTAATTTCTGGGACTAAACACTTTTGATCTAGTAAAACTATTCTTGACTGGACTAATAATACCTTATATATATTTAACAAAATTACGGAGTTTTTTCCTTTTATATAAAACAAATATACTTAAAAGAAAGAATATTGAATATATGCCAGATATATCTTTTCTGAATTTTACAATGCATAATTTCTCGTTAAGATGTTGCTTTTAGTTCAGTGGGACACGAAATATGTTCTTCAAAAATGATGTCTTGCGTTTATTGCATCTTTCTTATTAAATAGAGTATCAAATCATATAATTATCAAATTGAATATAATATTAGTGTCGAGCCGAATTTTTATCAATTAAATGATATATCAAAAAAAGTTACAGCTCTAAATATTTACAAATTCAATTTTTATCTGCAGTCAAATGTTTCTCAAAAGTTCTTTAAATATTTCTGATTAAGAAGGAGAATTCTTATTTACACTGAATATAAAACAGTTGAGTTATCTCGATTTATGGCAACATACTGGGCATAAGATAGTCTCTCGTGTTCACTCTAATGGATATCTTTATATGATTTCCGCCAATTATCTCAGACAGAAGATGTTTCTTTTTTATTTATAATTGAATAAAATAATGTTGAATTGCGCTTAAACAAATACACATGTATATATACATCTATACAACCTAGCATGTCATGTGTATTCTATGTTTGTCTTTCGTTTCAATTTGTTGGCCATGGTCTTGTCTGTTGTCCGCCTTTACGATTTCTGTCTGCCCCTTTGGTATCTTCAAATACCTCATAAGAAATAAATGAAAATCCTATTTCGAATCTTTAAACAATACACATAGTAACAATTCCATTCCAAACCAATCTATTTGCGACTATCAATAGCCTTTGGTTACAATGTACATAGATGTCACTAGTAGTGTAATTGGAGATGAGCTGCTGTTCCTAAGCTTGCTCTCTTTTGAAAAATATTTGGTAAATTAAAATTTAATAAGGAGTATGTCATTGGTCGTTTTCTGTTTATTGTCTTATCCCCTCAACTTACTTAATCAATGTATCACAAGATAGCAATTTGAATTAAATGCAATACATTTGTATATCCAAGCCTTTATTTCTTTTGTTTTCCTTTTATCTCTAAGTTTGTTTCAAGTTTGTCTTGTCGATTTGAACTATGCACTTTTGATCTATCACATGGGTATTCTACAGTGGACGTATGACCATTTCGTTTATTGCCAACTTGTCAGCAGTGCTCGACAAAACATTTTAGAAATTTAAGTAAAATAATAATATGTATATATAATGACAATGAGAAAACACATCTATCAGAACCTGATCAATATAAATATATTATTCAAACTAAGCTAAACATTACCGTTTCATTTTTGTAGGAAAACCCAGAAAGAAAGGCTTTTATAAAAATAATAATAATATTACCCATGCTAACAGCAGAAGAATTTTGGGAAGTAATTATCAAGTTTTCAAATTTCTAAAACTTTAAAAATGTTTCAACCAATTACCGTATCATATAATTTAAGCTTTAAAAATACATCCTTTAAGCATGACGAAATAAGCAATTTATGTTTTTGGGCTCATTTGGAGCTGTCATACTATTTAAAGGACATTTTTTATTCAAAGATCTTACTTCATGACCGTGAATTAAAGTTTATAAACAACCTGTTTGATTTCGACACGGAAAGGACATTATGTTGCATGATACTTTAGGCAGATCAAGCTAAAACTTTTATATTAGATTATGCAGTCTACCGATTTAAAAGTCATTTAAAGCTCAACAACATAATTTCTATCCAGTTTTTTAATAACTGTCCATGTTATCCTAGATGTACCTTCCTGATAAAATAATTACCAATGATAATTTGTAAATGGAAATGATTTTACTACTTAATACAATTACCACAAATGTCAATGAGGGCATTATAAGATAACGTTTCAGACTAACCATTTTAATTTAATGTCCTATATTATATCATATTCAATGATTTTTCTAATTCTAAAGTTTACTCTGCTTACCCATTAGAAACATATCATTATGTAAGAAAATAAATTAACATTAATCGCTATAATAGATATATATATATATATATAGATAATAGATAAAAGATCAACCCCAATGCACCGTTGAGGTTTATTCATTCTTAAAATGACTGAAAATAATACATACAGTTAAATACTATATGGATTATCCCACTGTCCAATATTTCCCTTGTCTATATCAATATTTGAGAAAGTTTGCAAAATAAAACAGGAATGAAAGCTTTTGTTTTCCAAAAATCGAATTTAACTTCGATAAAAGTGCACTACATGATGAAGATTTTGCAATATTGCTTACTCAATTGGAAATTTCAATATGCCTTTATTGAAAATGACATTTTAGCGGTACCGTTTCAACAAAAGAGTCCTGCAATATATACTAGTCAAAAAAAGAAACGTTACACTCCTTCAACATCATTTAAAAATTTGTTTGTGCGTTGTTTAA
>JARWCS010326378.1:0-12470 GCA_034783895.1 Geukensia demissa | reverse complement strand
TGTTCCAAATTTCATCTTCCTACGTTGGATGGTTCCTGAGATTATCCTGGACATTAACGGCAACAGACGTACGTACGACGAACAGTAAAACATTATCCCCGCGCTATCGCTTAGCGCGGGGATAACAAACTGCAGTTTTACTTGTGTCCTTTTCATATCAATTTTTTCCACCATAATTTGGGTTTTTTTTGTTGTTATGATAATAAGGGTCTTGGGGAAGATTAGTTGTTACTAAAACAGCAGATAATGTTACAATGATAAACATCAGTTTTTTATTACATTTATTATATCTCTTATGGTTTGGGTGTTTTATCTGTTTAAAGGGAAGTACATACTGAGACAAATTTATCACTAAATGATGAAGCTAATACTTGCATTTGATTGGTTTTCTGTAAAAGTAGTAATTTTCACAGTGTTTTATTATTCGCTGTTGAAAAAACGTAATGTACATGTACTGTATATCTATCCTATTACTGGTGTAAAAATTTTGTGATTTCCATGTATGTCTGTATATTATAAATTATAAATAATAACTAGTACATGATGATTATCCATAATCATATCCATAACCGCTATCATAATTTTTTTACCCAAGTGTTTTGGAAAAAACTATTCAAAAATTACCTGAAAACTTACCCATATTTTTGGCATCACTTGGTTTAACTAAAGGTAAAACATCACCTTTCCACAGGTGAGACACAGGTGAGGTGTATAAACAACTGTCAGGAGAGGATTCTAACAACCTTAATTGATCCTTGTACTCTGCCCAGTTCTGCACACCAACCAATTTATCTTTGTGGCATGTCTTAGGGAAAGAATATTCCAATTCATTGTCCTCAAACTCTTCTCTTTTCTTTGTTGAACATTTCAATTTCTCCAAGTAGTTTTGTACATCAAATGTGTAATTATCAGGCACCTTCACGCCAGGGGGAAATAACTCTGGATTTTTGTCAGATTTTAAAATATGTAAAACTGATTTATTCCCTATATCTGGAATATCTATATTGGAAAAGTCACATACTGGCTGATGCAATTCATCCATAAAACTACTTTTTGTATTTCTCTCTGGTTGTGAAAAATCAACAACAATGTCAGAATCTAAACTTCGTTTTCTTAATTTCATCTTGTAAGATAAGTACTGATCAGAAACTGTTAGTTTATTATGATGACAAAATATTTCTTGTGGAACACAACACATTTCACTGTCAGAAGGTCCAGATAATTGATTTACATCAATCTTGTTACATTCACTGATCATGTCTTCATTAGAGTTGTCACTTATATCCATTGGATGGTCTTTGTCAAGTCTTTTTTGTTCATCAACAGTATGGTTTATTTCAGTGTTATCCTCAGTAGTGTCACTTACTTTCACTTTCTTTGAACCTTTACTGCTTTTACCTTTATCTGCCTTTCTCTTCTGTCGTTTTGATTTAAAATGTTGGTCAAGTCTAATCTTTCTTTCATATTCTGTTATGTCCAACCTGTTATAGAAATACAGTAAATATACAAGACAAAGAGCAAGAAAATCATAGGTTCCACCAAGACAAGTCAATTCACATGTTTACAAACCAGAGAATGTAACAAAAGCTAATCAAGACAAAAAAAACAACAACAAAAACACACATATATATTTAGTCAAAAATTGCAATGTGTCTATACAGGGCACACATATTCATTAGGTCCAAAATTACCTGGTGTCTGTTCAGTACACAACACATATATTTAGCCTAAAATTCCTTGGTATTTGGTCTGTGCACAATATATATCTTGGCCTAAACACCCTTTATTTCTGATGAGTACAGACAATATATTAGTTAATCAGTACAAAAAATTTATGTTTTGGTTGCACTTAAGTTGTGTCTGATCAGAACACAACACACATGTTTTGGCTGAATTTTAGTAGTACCTGATCAGTAAAAAACACACATTTTTTGGCTGAACTTTAGTAGTGTCTGACCAGTACACAACACACGTTTTGGCTGAATATTAGTAGTATCTGATCAGTACACAACACACATGTTTTGGATGAACTTTTATGGTGTCTGATCAGTAAACAACACACATTTTTTGGATGAACTTTAGTAGTGTCTGATCAGTACACAACACACATGTTTTGACTGAACTTTAGTTGTGTCTGATCAGTAAAAAACACATGTTTTGGCTGAACTTTTGTGGTGTTTAATCAGTACACAACACACGTTTTGGCTGAACGTCCTTGGTGTCTGATCAGTAAAAAACACACCTGTTTTGGCTGAACATTTGTGATGTCTGATCAGTACACAACACAAGTTTTGGCTGAAAGTCTTTGGTGTCTGATCAGTACACAACACACATGTTTATGCTGAACTTTTGTGGTGTCTAATCAGTACACAACACAATATATTTAGCCTTACCTTTCTTGGTGTCTGATCAGTTCACAACACATATGATTATGCTGAACTGTCGTGGTGTCTGATCAGTACACAACACACGTTTTGGCTGACCTTTAGTAGTGTCTGATCAGTACACAACACACAAGTTTTGGAAGAACTTTCGTGGTGTCTGATCAGTACACAACACAATATATATATAGCCTTACCTTCCTTGGTGTCTGATCAGTACATATCCTAGTCTTCTGAGATGTGTATAGACCTGATATTGTTCTAGTGTTATAGTTGTACTGAGGAGACATCTGTAAGCTTGTTCAATGCTTAATGGAAGACCTTTGTAAGAGACTTCCATAGTATTCTACAAAGAAAAATTTCAATGTAATGAAGTTTCAAAAATTGTTTAAAGCGAGATTCAAACTTTTGTACTTACCTGGTACTTGGAAAAAACGATGGTTATTCAAAGGGCTCCAAATTGTGTGCATAACTACTTTATACCATAATGCTTATTATACACTAATGATAAGAATATCGTATCCAATTTTGGGCCATATCCCACATGTAGAGAGTTGTTGTAAGGTACTACCATAGTATGACTTTATTAGAGATCCTTCACACAACAAATCATTTCTATTGGCTTGCTTCATTGGTTCTCAACTGACTATTACACATTGTTCATTGACAGCTGGTTAGATCCAATGTAAAGTATAATATAATTTGTCAATCATTTTTCTTTAAAAAAATTTTAAATGTATACCTTTAAATGTATAAAAAAATAGGCTTATTTGCAACATCTATAGTAAATTATTGTCCTTTAAATTTATCTAAATGCAGACAATGTAACTATTCCCTTTAATATAAAAATAGGAGATGTGGCATGATTGTCCCGGAGTCCGTACCATAATGGAAGCTGTAAAAGGCCTTCCAATTAGAAAATATGAAACTATTCATAAAACATGACAATAAATTTTAACATCAGTTTACTTAGATATACTTACTGTTTCCATTAAGTATAATGCTTCCTCTGGGTGTAACCATTTCCTGCTTTTATCAACAAACCCCATGTAGACCCAAAACTTCCCCTATAAATAATATCATTACAATACCAAGTATGAATAAAATGAACATTTTTACTGCAAATAAACATTGATGAGAAAATGGCTGCAACTCCTTCAGC
The DNA here is from genome assembly GCA_034783895.1 of Geukensia demissa. NCBI lineage: Eukaryota > Metazoa > Mollusca > Bivalvia > Mytilida > Mytilidae > Geukensia > Geukensia demissa. The sequence continues at coordinate 8,927 of JARWCS010326378.1, read as the reverse complement.
TGTTTTTCTTTACAGATGAAAAGACAGGTGTTAAATCTTTACAGGGTCTTATGTTAAAATCAATTAAACTGTGATGGCCATCTTAATTGAAGACCATTTCAAAAACCACTTCACCCAAGTTTGTCTGCTAATAGTTAATTAATGTCATTAATAAAGATTTCAAAGTGAATTTCCCAAATGGACCTTTATTTAAGTTCAGCTGTGGTGGCCATCTTGGATTAGGATTTATACACTTAATACAAGACAAAGGACTATTTCACTTAAGTTTCTCTGCAATTGGCATAGTCCTTCTACAATTATTTTAACTTGAATGACCCAGGGTCCTGTGTTAAACTAAATTTGTTTTGGTAGACATTTTGGTTGGTGGACAGAGATGCCAAATATTTGGTTTACTGGATCTGCTGATGTATCACCATAAACTCAATTTTCTCAAGTAAAATCCCTCACATACATTAGCATATTTGAAATACTTTACAGAAATCTCCTAATTTACTTGGCATATAATGATTGCATGTTTCCTCTACAGCCAAAACAGTGCTGATTTCCTTTTATTCAAGCAAATCATATGATATACACTGTTGTCAATCAATTTCAAATTGACAAATCATGGTCATTCTTTTTTAAGTTTATATTCCTATTAAAACTATTTTTGCATTCAAGGAGAAATTTATAAATGAATTCTAATGTGGAAGGCACATAGTTTACTAATGAATTTGAGGGCCTCAGGAAAGATTAGTTGTCATAACTGTGTTACCCTTGTTATATAAAGTAAAACGATAATTTTTATTATTATTTTTTCTATTTTGTCATAGTTTCTATATCATTATTACACTTGTGGCATGTAACAAGATGTACTTTGCACATGTGTGACATCAGTATTCTGTCTGATATTGAAGGATTCAGATGTGCTTGTGTCCTGAAGTTCTTTCAACTGTAACAATTATAAACCAGTCCAAATTTTATGATTGATCAGTAATAATCAATATTTTATGGTTGAAATAAATCATATATAAGAAATAATAATATTTCTGATTTCTGTGCAATATTAAAAAATACAGATCTCTGATATAAAAAAATTGATAAATCTTAATCCATTCAGTGGTTTATGACAGAAATTCAACCAAACGGTTACAAAGGTAAGTCTTGTTTACTCTTAAATATATAGTGAAACCTCTTTAAACCTTCACCTGGGCTTAATATAACACAATGAACAGTCCTTTCAGGATCTGTGTAAGACACCATATTTCTTTTATAACCTAACACATTTTTCTGGTCAACATGTGTGTCATATGAAGAATTTAATCATTTACCATAATCAGCAACAAACCCTAGCTTTCAACAGATGTATTTTCTGTTTGTACATTTAGTCTAATCTGTACCAATTAAAGTTTTAAAAAGACTTTAAATTAATGTCTTCTAACAAAACATCTTACTAGTTCTTTGTGAAGTTCTACCAGCTGTTTCTCAGGATTCCAGTCACCAGTAACAATGTTACCGCTATAAAAAATAAACAAAGGTAAACAAAACAGATGATTGAAATACAGATCTCTGTCAACATTACCCTTTTAAGGGGTTCTAAATTAGGGGAATCTTTCATCGATCATGCTTATCTTATAGAGATTTCATGTTGAAAATGATCTTGTACACAGATCATGTTTAAAATTTTATATCACATGCTGATTACTGTGCATCAGGCTTACTAAAAAAGGTCAATCACACATTACAATTTGACCCCATTGAGACCTACTTGTAGGCAAAGCACTGACACATAATCTGCATCGTAATCAGGTTTGAAACTAATTTACACATGTTAATAACAAGATTATACATGAAATGTGTAAAACAACTTTGATATAGAAATGCTTACAACTTCTTTAGTTAAATGTTTTTTATATTTCAAGTAAATGCAAATTAACCTTCATCTTTTTGGCCTATTCAAACAAAGATATAAAGTAAACAAAGAATGTTCTGCAGAAATGCAACTGGAGTGCTTGGAAAGTACAGCATGATATAACTGCAGCCCATTGACAGGAGAAAGTTGTACAATTGAACACTGTGGTAGGTGTGGACATTCTGTTACATTTTTGTCCTACATGCTGTCAATACCTTTTATTTTTGGCACTTGCACAATACCTTTATTTCTTTGGCTATCAAAGATGTGTTTATACTAAATCCAGCCTGATGTGTTTTTGATTGACGGCTTATCTTAAGATAACCAGATGTTATCAACTGTGTTTGGAGTTTGAACTAAGTGTAAGGAAAGGCAAGTACTTTTTTGTATTTTTGTCACACCACTGCCCAAGTTTAGGGGGAGGGTTGAGTACTCATAAACATATTTAAACCTGCCACATACTTTATGTGACTGTCCCAAGCAGGGAACCTGTAATTCAGTGAATTTCATTGTTTTTATGTTTAAGAGTTACCTGTTTTACAGTGAATACTTATTTGTAGGGGTGAAACGATTTACAAAATATTAACTGAATCAAAATACTTTAAGTCATGATACAATACAATACAGATACAAATACTCCTTTTCCAAGAACTTATGAACTCAAAATAAATAAGGACATTTTTAATGCATTTTTTACAAGGAATCAAAAGGAAAAAAAACCCAAAAAATTGGATAACAAATAAAAAAGTTTCCAAACTTGGGTATAGCCATTTATGGCCAAATTTTACCCACTTGTAATTAAAAATCAAAATTTGGTCCATGAATGTAAATAGAATTTCATAAAGTTTGACTAATCTTCTTTTTCTGGGACCCATCAGATGCATGTCTGATGAAGGTATATCCAGAAAAGTGCTTTAAACGCAGTTAAATTTGGCTTTTGAATATTTATTACAAACTTGTAAGACGTGGAGTGTGTCGTTCTGGCATATATTCCATATTTTTTCTTTCAATACAGATTGAACATGGTGGGAGGAGTCAGGAACACAATGAAAATAAACCATCAAAATTGGATATTAATTAAAAAAATATTGAAAAAATATTTAAAAATATCTTTTTGTTCCTCATACAAAATGAGGTGCTTCACAAGTTCAACATGAAACAACTGCAGTGCGTTGACATGTAAAAGCTTAACTAATAAACATTTCAGTAAGTGTGGACACAGAAATATGACTGGATCATTGTTTGACCCCATTATTCCTGAAACTGCTGTAACTTCTGCTGCATTGTTTATCAAGAATGATTTGGCAAACCCCATCAAATCAGATGAAATTTTTATATTAGGTGAAATTGAATTTTTTGCCCACTTTGACTCCTTTTATCATTAAAACAGTAAGAGACAGAAAAAATCCATTGGCATATCACTGAAAGCTCTTACTGAAAAGGAATAAATAAAAAAAAATAAAAATACAAATTTCTATCACCTGCAAATTTGCCCTTTTTAACCTATGACTCCTTTTATATAAAAATCTATAAAACCAACAAAAAATGCCTAGAAAAACTTTTGTTGCATTTTACATGATGAATCATTTGGAAAAAACATCATATAAAATGAAAGTTTTCCATATATGATCTTGAATTTTCCCCCCTCTTTGACCCCGTTTATCTTGAAAAATGTTTAAAAATTATGACATGGCCATTTTTCTGCCCCCTATATATGAATTATGGTAAGGTCAAAGAGCATATAGTAGTTATGTTTGCTTTGGAGAATTCAAAGAAAAAAACCAATCAAAATAGGACAAAAAATACATAACTTACATTTGAAAATTTAAAAAATTTCCATTTGGGTCCTCATAAAAAAACAGGTGGGGCAGATCATCCAAATTCAATCAAAACCAGTAATTTATATTGGGTTGCATTGTGTTGATATTTCAAATGTATCCAAATAATAGATATAAAGATATTGAACAGAAACCTAACTGTCTATGGACAACACTGTTGACTACAGGCTCATAATATAATTAAAAAGGAGTGGGTGCTGGAACCCCCAAAATCCATCCCACACCATTTCTAGGGACCATTGTGTCAAAATATTTAAAGAATCAGTTCACTACAAAAAAAGATAAGCTGTGAAAACATTTGTGTCAACAGACAGAAGACAATGACAGTGAAAACATTACCATAACATAAACAACAGCAAATTTTTGCATATAAAATAGTCTTCCGTTATTACTAAGCTTTACAAGATCAAAGAAAAGAATTTTTTTTAGAGAAAACAGCAATTTGATATAGAATAGAGAGACATTTAAAAGTAATTCATTATTTTTTCATAAAATCTTTGTCCACTTCTGGAAGTATTTCTTGTGAACAACTGATATCCACATGTATGACATTATACATTTATTTCCCTTGCAGAAGTAAAATATGAAAATCTGTTCACTCTCAAAAAGTCACACTGCTGAGGGAAACGTTTTTTTGAAGGTGAACAAATTTCATATTTCAGTTATGCAAGGGAAATTAATAATTTATTCCACTATGCCTAATTTCTGACAAAATAAAATAGAAATTTTCATATTTCTCTTCTCAAAGTTTACACATCAATGAACCTTTCTACTAATTGCACAACATTTGATAATGACGTCAGAGGGGAATATGATAAATGGACACGAAGTTGAGAGGGAGACACAATGTTTTGTTCAATGTCAGGTGGTACTCTCTCAACCAATCATATAACGTCATTGTATCCTATATTGATACAGTGGAATAATATAATTACAATCTTTCTACTCTATGTTCAGACAACAGCTCCAGTCTTTCTTCATAGAATTTCTCCAGTTTCTTTGCCTGTAACCAGGTACCGTCAGGAGCAAAGTCTTTATAACCACCAACATTTGGTAAAGATTTGTCTGTCTGTTTTCTGTATTTGAATAACTCAGCCGCGCTGCAAACAAAAATGAAAGGTCAGTTGTTTTGTCATATGCTTGTCAGGTAAATTTTCAGATAAATCACAATTTATTTTTAAAGTTTTTTTTGTACTTTTTACTGTTGGCTATATTTCAATGATATAGTTTCAACATTCTTTTAGTTCAGTCTCAATTTCATTTCCTTTGCAGGGAGGGGATCATTAAGGAAGACATGACAGAATAAATAAATAAATGAAATTTAGAATTCCAAATATTATTATAGTTGCAATATGAAACTTAGAGTGCTTTCAAGTGCAGCAGATAGTTATTCTGGTGCCTGTCAAATATTGTCTGGTATGGACATGGTTTAATAGGCATTTTTTTAATGTACTCAGTATATCATGTTTGATAGTTTGTTTCCTAACTTGGTATCAACATCTTTTAAGGGTTTATTACCTAGCCTGTGAAAAATCAAATTAAAATATATCTTTTATATTTTTATGGGGACTCAGAAATATATTGAGCCATACTACATCTGTACTTTAGTAATATTGTTGTGAGGTGTTCCCTCAAGATGGAATCAATCGGAACTCTCAGGATATCTAGATCAGTTGACAGCCGACCAAGAAGTTTCCAGGACTAGCGTCACTGTTGGCCTCCTGATATACAAAAATTAAGTACTTAGCTGCTGAAACTTATGCACACCTATCGAGTAATACACCCTAGTTTACAATAATATATAATCAAAGGGGGATAATCATTTAACTAATTAAAGTAATTTGGGTCTCACTATAGGGTTCGCATTTTCCTTTGAACCAGTGTTTTAAAAAAGCAATGTTCAAGGACTTGACCTGAACATATACGGGTACTGATGCACAAATGTTATACCTCGTTGTAAAGAAATAAACACAATTTTTAAAATCAGCTGCAAAAATATGGTCATGAGGGTTGAGTTTTTTCACAAAATCTGACTGATTGAAGTGTCATAAAAATCCATGTTTTCATCATATGAATATTTTTGGTCAAAAGGGACTTTCCATGGCCTGTTTACTGATATTAGAACACAAAATTCCTACACCATGAACACTTTTGCTATAAATTTCCAATAATGAGAACTGTCATGACTCCAATGTGGTAGCTAACCATTTTAATATATTCCACAACTGTGGCTGCCAAGAAGGTGCTTTAAACGCAATCAGCACAAGTGTTTGATGTAACAACAAATATTTTTAAATTTGTTTTTTACAGAAATGTTTTATGTAGTAATTTAATTTTTAAGTTGCAACCAGTTGATGAGAATATATTATAAAACAGCTTAAACAGCTTAATGCTGTAAAAGCAAAGGATTAGATGGCATACCATCAAGATTTTAAAAAGATGGTTCAGATGTATTAGCAAAACCAATTTCATATATTGTAAATCTATCTTTGACTTCAGGTAAAGTGCCTTATAAAATGAAGACGGCTAGAGTTTGTCCTATTTTTAAGAAAAATAGCCGTTTGGAAGTCGGGAACTAACAACCAGTTAGTATTTTAGTAGTTGTATCAAAACTTTTAAAAAGATCTGTATATTCATTATTTAGTAGAAAATAAGTTACTATATAGTTTACAATCTGGCCTTAGGTAATTTTATTTTACTTGTCTTATTCATCTGTTAATGTCCATTTCAGTTCCTTCAAATAATGGATTTTGCTGTCTGACAACTTTATTAGCCATCCAAATTTGGTCATTCTTTTGGTCTCAACAAAGATAATGATGATATGTCCCTTATTCCACATCAGCTTTTGTAAAGGATTAACTTGCTTTGGAGAAAATTGATTTAATACTTTTTCCCATTATAATTATTATTTCTTACCGTTTACCTGGACAGGTCCATTTTAAGGTAGGATTTAGAAACCTAATCAAGCCAATCAAGCATAAAATCCATTAGCACATCAGTCGTTACTTGACCGTTCTAATGAACTCATCATCAAAATATCAGTATTTTGCACTGAATATTGAAATATTTTCTATAATCAACTATTTAATGCACTGGCAAATCGGTCTCATTAAAACTTTTGTACTTTTGCAAGTTACCACCAAATAATTAGGTATTGCTTTGGGCAGTTGCATTCTAGTGGATCGCACAAACGAGTGCACCTTTTTGTCTAATAAACTGAATTCCTTAAAAACTGTTGAACCCTCAACTTAATTTCTTTCGGTGCTAGTTTAAAAACCAGGTTTTTTATGATGAGAGGCGAAAAAATGCCAAACCAGAATACAAATTTGAAGTTCTAGGTACGGACGTACGATGATGTAGAATATATAACTAACTTTTCTAATGTAATGTTTTACAAATAAACATGCCAGCTTCATTTATCCATTATTTAAAGGAATTGAAATGGTCTTTAGATCATATTAAAAGTGAATCAGCTAAGGGACTTTATACAGGAATGAAAATGTTAGATTTGTAAAAAGCTTTCGATAGTTAAAACTTAAAGCAATGGGTGTTGAATCTACAAGTTGGCTTGAATCGTATTTATGTGATAGACAACAAAAAGTTTTTATCAATTGTACAGAATCAGATTTAAAATAAATAATATCAGAAAAATCTAGAGAAAAAACACTAGTTACAGCACTAATACAATGTCATTCTGACTACGCCTTGGTATGCTGGTATCAGCACGAAATATAAAGATAAGATACAAGTAAGTATACAAGTACTACAATATAAACGTGTTAGATTTATGAAATATGGGCAATAGAGCAAGAGTTGACCACCATGTATTGAAAAGTATTGGTTTTGCGAATATAGAAAATTGTGTTAAACAATTACAATTGAATCATGTGCACAAACTATATTACCATAGTTATATGTACCAAAACTTACTAAAGAACTAAGAAACTATTATAATTAAAGCATAAGAAATAGTGGATATAATTTTTTGATCCCACCAGTAAAAGGACAACAAAAAGATATCCTTTTTTTTATGCAATCAAAGATTGTAATGCATTGCCATATGATATAAAAAGTATCAAAAAGTTTAAATCTAATATCAAAGAATATTTAACTGAAAACTTAAGTAATTCATCAAACAATGCATTTTTTTATTACTAAAAACCATGGTTTATATATTAGATGGGAGGTTTTTTTCAGGTTTACTGTTACATTTTTCATATGGAAACTATAAGTGGGACCCCTTTGGAAACAAACTGCAAAGCTTTATGTGCTATCCCTGATAAAATATCAAACAACATACAATATAAAAATGTAAACTGATATGCTTTTCCAATTTGTTTATCTGTAATATATTGTGGTGATTGATATTTTATTGAACAAATTATTATTATTAATATCATTATTGTATTAAATTTGCTACCCATAAGGGTCCATGATTAGTTAATAAAACTATCTTTATCTTTACAAGGGTGGATACTTATTTGATTCCAGGTTACAAATAACTTGGACCTGGTTATTCAACAATCAGGTTATGACATCCTTGAAAGAATGGTCACTTCAAGGCAATGTACACACTGTACTAAGATCATATGTCACTAAACAATTTTACTGCTTCTGATGACTGTAAATGAATTCGAGTTAAAACGCCCCACCACAAAAATCGCCCCAGTCAAAAACGCCCCCACTTCTTGTAAAAATGCCTCATGAAATAACGCCCTAACTTTTTTTAAAATCACCCCATTAAGAACTTACCATTTCTTGCAAAATAACGCTCCTTGTAAAATCGCCACAATGCAAAAACACATCATTTTAACAGTTGAATTAGTGATTTTTTGAGTGCCCACAAATTAAATCGTCATCCCGTGTGAACCAAAAGTAATAAAAAAACTATTTTATTATCGTCAGATCATATGTTTTCGTATGAATTCGTTGTAACAGTGCTAAACCTACGATATTTATGATGTCATAATCGGTGTTTAATACCACGAAAACCCATAGCTGGAGGATAATTGAATAATTTTGTGATATTTAATGTGATTTCATTGTATGTATTAATGTTTTTAACAGTGCCAATATTTTAACAGTCCATTATCGTCAGATCATATGTTTTCGTACGACATATGAATTCGTTGTACCAGTGTTAAACCTACGATATTTATGACGTCACAATCGGCGCTTAATACCACGAAAACCCATAG
>JARWCS010326348.1:0-12472 GCA_034783895.1 Geukensia demissa | reverse complement strand
CGCCGCCGCCGGAAAGTAACACCTATGTCTCGCTTTCGCGACTTCGTCTCAGGCGAGACAAAAACCCAATATGGATATGTGTATTATGATATTATGTAACTGGATGCTGTAAATTTGACATCTGGTGCATATTTCTTGGAAATTTTTCAACTAATTAACAACTTTCAGATTCTGATGTGTGCATTTAAGTCAGAGAGTATATAAGTTTTTTGAATGTTTACTCTCAAAATCACACAATACTTCTGCAGGTTAATGTGCAGTCTTAAGTAAAATTACAAAATATAATTTTTCTTTCATTTAACTTTAACACTTATATACTTAAACATTAATCCAACATGGTGAAAGCAGTCTGATCATAATATTCATAAAATCATAATTTCAGCTTAATAAAATTCTCATTTGTTTCAAATTAAGTCTAAAAACAGATATTTCAATTTTCCAGGGACAAATCTTTGAAATGCCCATTCATTAGGCACAAATGCCCATTAACAGTTCATTTTTTATCTCAGAGAATTGACGGGAAAATATAAATAACACTGAGAAAATTCTTAACTAAATGTAATGACAATGTACATGTCAGTCCATTTTTATGCTTTTCTAGAATTAAAGGGGCCAAGAAATTACTTTTAAAAGCAAGTAATATTTTCTACTTGTATAAATTGGACCCCTGACTGCCTGTACTAAAAATTTTCATGTATTTACATGTATAAAATTATAATCTAGTGTAATAACCATGATAACATACTTGTACTTATTATTTGTAGCTTAAGGCATCAGAGGCCCAAGACATCTCAGTTGTCAGTATAATTAAAATTTAAATTTCCTTGTTAGCAATATAAATATGATTAATAAAAACTTTGTTAATTAATTAGACTAGATACATCTTGTAATTGTTACTTATAGAAGCAATTTTTATATTTATAGAAACAATGAACCATTTGGGAATTTTCTTAAATACGTACTTAATTTTTTTTTTAAGAATAAACAGAATTTCTCTAATGTCTACATGTGAACAAGATTTTATTTAAACAAATAAGATATAAACAATCACCTGTACAGTGATCACTTATCAGTATTAAGACATTGTGTTCAACACTATAATAATAATGTACACATATGGGTACATGGCATATTTACTTATTATTTGATTTTATTTATCTAGAAAGTGGGTTGTAAAGACCCTCCCAGTGGTTAGCACAAGGGTAACCTCTCTAGAGGAGACACCAGGGACAGGACTTAAATGGTCTTGTGCCACTAGATATACGAACAATAGACCCTTTCACTGATGCTGCGTTCCTGCTTTTGATGCATGCGTTGAAACAGCTTCCGGGTCTACAAATGTCGACAACACAATAGATCTGATGTCATATTTGATTGTCCGCCGACGTCATTTTTGCGGGAAAATATGTTATTTTCAACCCAAAGTAACAGGAAAGCGGTTACAGTAAAAGGGTCTATTGTTAGCAAGTAGCCTAGGTGTAAGGGATTAACATACATGTATTATTCAAAGGTGCAGGACGCATAATAAAAATATACTAAATACACTTGAAGTATATTAAGTATATTTTAATTTTATTACGCATCGTGCACCAGTGGTATTATTCACAAGTAAAAGGTTGAGAAGGGACAATAATTTTACAAATATTTCACTTTCTTTGGGGGATATTTTTATGAATGAATTTGCAAACAATGTTTAACAAATCATGATTTTCATTGTTCAACAGCCACATCATTTAGATTCCTAAAGTGACTACAAGTATTTTCAACTTCATGTAAAGTTAAATCTCTATATTATGTACATAAAACCAAGTAAAACAATATTGACTCAGGGGATAATCCACCACAATACCAAAACTAAAGGCCAGCATGTTTTATTGTTGTGTTCTACTGTACAAATCATGAATCATGTTAATTCAGCCATGTTTTCAAAATACATGTACATCCAAAGTCTTTTTTTCTGTTTTAAAAACCATGACAGGACTCACCATGCAAAAGTCCTAGTGAGAACCCTGATAGAATTGATAAATGCAGTTAAAATCAGACATATATTAAACCATGGATTGGTGAATAGGTCTTTTGTTCATTTATGCATGGGCAGAAAGCTTAAAAGGGAGAAATAGGGGTGGGTGGTGGAAGAGAAGAAAGTGGGAGACAAAAATTATTTCCAGAGAAAATTAATACTAAAATATGGGAGATGGAAGAAAGAAGATAATTTATGCTACATGTATATGGTGGGAGATGGGAGATTGGTGGGTGCAAGATGGGAGAGTGATGTTGGGAAATAGGAGAGAAACTAGGACTATGATATAAGACACTTTAGTTCTTATGGTTTGCTTTCAATGTTTTTGTTGGATATCAAGTTTTGAGAACATGCAAATATGTGACAAAAACATTGAAAGCAGACAATAATAACTATGTATATGTAGTCTTATATTATAGGACTAGGAGAGAATTACCCCTCTTTGATATTGACTGTTTGTTCATTGGTTAAGTCTGAAGTCTAAAATTCTATGTATGTCTAGACAAAATAATTATGACATTTTGTTTTTGTTGGTGATCCTCCATTGATGTCCATAGGGGAATTGAAAGTGAACCCACAGACAAAAAAAAAGCAAAACTGAAATAAACAAAACCATATTTTTCTGGGGCTTCCTCATTTTCTTAATTTATCTGGTATTTTTCTTTATTTACAAATAAAGTGATACATAACTGGCTTTTTTTTAATCTATTTTATCTGAAACATACTTATTTAACCTTAGTTAAAGCCTTGAATGTTTGACAGGATTTCATGAACATGGCCATGACACAGTTGAAACAGATCAATTCATTTCAGTTTCAGGAGGGAGATGGTGATATTATTGCTGTTCTTCATCCTGGATATTGCAGTTAGATCTTCAGGAGTATATACCATCATAATGTGCTAATCAATTAGAAATGTAAAAATTTAGATAAATAATTTTGTGGCTCAAAGAAATTTGATGTGGCTAAATAAAAATTGCAAGTTTTAGCCATATTTGACTAAAGGATATTTTTCATTACTGCTAACACAGACAAGCTGACATCCTGCTGACATCATTGAGAGTATACTTTTCTCTCAATGTCCAATCGAAAATGGCAGCAGTTGTGTTAAGATGTCGATGGAGGATTGCCAACAAAGATCTGAAATAGACGTGGTAATTATTTGGACTATGTATGTCAAGATATTTTGGAGGTCATTGAGATTATCCAAAGTAATTAATGAGGACAATGCAATTATAAAATGATCTATACCTTCATGGTGTTCCTCAACAACAAACACACGCAATGGTGAGCTTGGTCCTATCTTTCTTGTCCAGTTACCACCTTGCCCTCTATTAGCATGGAGTAATTTTTTCCATGGAACTTTGATCTGAAGTGGTTCCCCACGAATATATCTTTTCCTTATTTCATGGGATCTTATGTCAAAATGTGTATTAGCCGTGTTGTATCGTAACAACACTGCATACAATAAAATAAGTGATCCAACTACGGACACCGCCACCACATTCCTAAACACTGTCCTCTTGAATATTTTTTTCATCGCCCGAAAAGTCATTAGTGACTTGAAATGAGGCAATCATAACGGTTATTCATTCTTTTCATCCATAACAAAACACCTGACAGTCTGAAAACTAAAAGTGTCCGTAAACTGCTAGCCGGAAGTTGAATAAAAATCTAGAGTTGTCGGCTCTTGCAAATGCGGCTCCGTATGGGTTTAATCAATGGGTGTGCGAGGGCAAAACGTGCAGACTAAGACAAAATTAACTTTATTTAAACATTAACAACAATGATAATTAAGGCAAATCTGGCAAACCCTATATATGGAACTAGAAATACTGATATTAGATAGACAGTTGTCTAAAATTGTTTTTATTACATGAATTTGTAACAGCTGTAGGGGAAATGCCTGGACTATGAATATAGTTCTATTGATTTAGTTCCCAGTATAATGTAACACCTGTTTTTTACAAGGATTATTACGTCTTATATTACAATTTCTAAAATAGATCAAAATATGACAATTAATGTAGAAAATATCAGTTTATCAGACATATAGGCCTAATACATTTTCAGTGTAGTATAGTCCCTGATTTTATTTTGTATTTAAGAGTCTAACATGATATAGGCCTACCTTACCGGTATATAATTGAATCTGGCAATGTCTCCTGTGTGTGAACCCTGTATTCTCCAAGATAAATTTAAATTAAAACCAAATGCACTGAAGTCAGCTATCCCCCATCAAGCAAACCATGTATTCTGCCAAGCCGATAAATTCAAATTAAAACTAACTGCACTGAAGTCAGCTATCTCCCATCAAGCAAACCTTGTATTCTGCCAAGCCGATAAATTCAAATTAAAACTAATTGCACTGAAGTCAGCTATCCCCCATCAAGCAAACCCTGTATTCTGCCAAGCCGATAAATTCAAATTAAAACTAATTGCACTGAAGTCAGCTATCTCCCATCAAGCAAATTCTAACCCCCCCTGTCCAAGCCCATGTTTTCTTATAATCCGTTTTAATATCTTGATTAAAATCATTAAATGTAGGTAATTTAATTGTTTAAAAAACATTTATCCGAAAGTTGGCTCCTTTTGGTCCCTTAAATGTTTAGACCCCTGAAACAGAATAAAAAGTAAACAGTATTATGATTTTAGTGGTCTAAGCTATGTAAGTATTCTATAAATAAAAAAGTAGGAGACGTTCAAGAATAAAAAAGGGTCATTTTTTGGGCACAATGGTTTGAAAATAGGAGCTTATTTTAGGAATTTTAAGGGCTAGGGTTAAACCATGATGTCTTCCGGGTTGTACATAAAATCTACACATTCATTTTCTTTAAGTATTCTAAGGTTAAATTTATTATTCATACACTAGCTTTATGTTAAAATCATCGACATTTTTATAATACGAAAATTAAGAATTTCACCAGAGATTATACAGCTTTAGTGAAGAATTTAAGGACTGCTGTAGAATCTATGGAAAATTAGGAACCACTTGAAAAACTTTGCAATATCAAAAACGTAACAACGATGGTGTCGATTAAATTAACACCCTCTTCCAATTTAGAAAAAATACACTAAAAACCCACTCCCTAAGATTAAAATTATATTATCCGAGCCCGGTTATTTGCAAACAATTTTGCTGCTACGAGGAAGTCACTCCTAAGATATTACCGCCCACTTATTCACAAGCATAGTAGTTATAACCAATATAAGTACATAAAATTTCCAAGACTATAGATCCATTGATGAACCGGGGTTGTAAAAGTTTTGGTGTTTTCACCACAATGTTCATGACATTTTTTTTAGTTTTACCACATTTTTAAGGAAAATCATATTTTTTTCAGTTTAAGGGGAAGCATGGGATATTGCACTTTTTATATTAAGGATATGGGAAATTAACTGATTTGAATGGATTGTTCTGAGGGATATTTTGTAAAAATAAAGGATATGGGATATTTCATATAAAATAAATGGGATATATCATAAACTCCAAACAAGGCTTAATATTTACCTTCGTATACAAAATAGACTCGGAAATACCTGAATATGATGTTAAAACAATGTATGCCGAGCACAGGGTGGCAACATTTTTTTACAAACATTTGAAATTCTACCAAGCAAGGGTGACCCCCTTATCATATCGAATAGAAAATACTTTTGATCTCAATCAGTCTTCAAAAAATATTCGATCCATCAAGGAAATGAAGAGTCCGCTGTGCTTGTAATACGTAAATGATAGGCCCCAACGAAATATAGAGTTTCAACGATTTTTTTTTAAATTTTTATTGAAAACTCGTCAGCTGTGCTTTAGATCATAATTAATTAAAAAAAAAAGCACAAACATCAGAACCAAAACAATTCAAGTAAACGTTAGTTCAAACTATGGTAAATGTAACCTCTGCATCAGAAGGAAGAGTCTTAGAAATTTCTGGTAATTTTGACATTTTGGACGGAAAATTTACAGGCATTTATGATGATTAACATTTGGAAAAGTTCTAGCTGCCCTGGAAGACTTACATTGCATCAGCAGAGACATACCCAGTAGTAATAAATGCATCAAAATACCAAATTACATTTGATGTAATGTATGACAACTCGTATGCGGGGGTTAACACATTTTGTTCAACATTTAATGAATATGTTCATGTATAGATTTTTGGTTGATACTATAACGAAACTGGTAAAACGATTTTTACATTGATTCGTTGGCCGCCAAAATAATATGTGATTCCTTAAAAAAACTATTACCAGTATTCAAAATTATGAAATGTACACATAAGATGCACAGAGTGGCAAATCAAGAGTGAACCTAGATACTAAGAACTTATACCATTTTATAAACGGGAATACCTACGCATCTGACACAATAACTTAATTCCGACACCATTGATAATATATAACAAGCATGGCATCACTTGTTACCATTGTTAGTGTTCAAGACTCAACCCATGGAACGAGGATACAAGTATAGAACTTCGTGCACTTCTCATTAGGGGTGCATCCAGGATTTTTGAAAAGGGAAAGAGCGTTTGTAGTATATATGGAAAATATCATTCATTTTATCATTCTCATTTTCAAACAGAGGGTTTGGGTGGGGTGGGGTGGAGGGGGGGTGTCACCCGGCTTGCCGTTCCTTAACCTGCACTAGATAATTTTATCTGTATGTTTGATCAAACGCACATACTATATATAAAAAAACAAGATAAAACAATTGATTAATATTACGAAATTCCATTGGAAGTTTGTAATATACAAAGTTATCATTTGAGAGGTACTTATAATTTAACCTTTGACTCTATTACAAAAATGTTTGCGACCAATTCCTCAACCACTTTCTCTTACCTAGCACATAATTACAACGCATAAATTAGTACAAAGCAGTTCATTTCCCTGGTTTTTGCACAACTGATACCAAAAGGAATAATGTTTTTACAACAAGTTTCACAGTAGAATATTTATAATGTATCCTTTAAATAAGAACGATGGTACCATCCTGGTTTGTGACCAAGTATATGTCTGTCATAGTTCAAAGTAAACTGTTGGAGTGACAATTTTAACATTTTCAACAGACTTGATTCAATGATTGGTAAGTAAAACCTAGGTACACATCCACGCCTCAAGTCACGACAAAATGTAATGGTTTTGATACTTTTATCAGAAATTTTCTTCAAGAATGCACGAATCTGGTCCATTTTAGCCTGAATTTCCTTATTTGTTGGTATATGTGATTGTATTATGCTTTGTTCCCCTTTACAAAATCCGAAATTTCTAGGTAATTTCACAGTTGTAGACAAACAGAAGCCTGTGAGTTTTAAAATCCCTAGCTGAGATAAATTCTTTTGTTTCAATGTAAGCGATAATTCTTTCAGTAAGAAGTCTAAGTAATGATTATACTTCTCGCATAAATACTGACTTTTTTCAAGTTTTCTTGCCAGAAATTTATGTATTTCGTCTTCCATTCGAAATGATGTCCCATTAACACCCTGGCAATTCGCAAACGGTCCAATTTTAACAACAGTAGTTTTGTTTCTTTGGCACTCCTTTTCAATTTTGGAATATTCGATGGCTTTAAGCAGAAGTCGGTCGAGATATATTTCATCTTGTATTGATTGTGGACAAAATAGTTTCTTCAAAATATTTTTCATTTTTTCCAGCATATTCTTATCTTTAATTGATTTCAGTAAGATTGAGGAAGGAGAAACACATCCAAAATATGTTCCTTCAATATGTAGTAGAACATTATCTTGTGGGAGCCAGTTCTTCTTTGTCATCTTTGTAAAAAGTTCCGTTTCTTTCACGTGATCAACATTTACGGTTATCTTCGCTTGACATTGGACAGACGGCAGCTTTGTAGATGAATTATTAATAGAACAGCTATTAGACTGACAGACACAGTAACTAAGCCGGTTTTTTCTCTTGAAAATACCAAAAGCTAACTGTTGTTGTTTAAATGGTAGGGAGGAAGATTTCTGTGTCCAGTTTGGCCGTATCCAGATTATTCGTCTTATTATTCCAGTGAGAATAGCTTTCTGAAAAGTACAATTTTATTCATGTGACTTATGAACACCGATGAATGGACAGGACAGATATGTACATATCGCGCCCGAGTAACGTACATCGTTATACAAAATTGAATCAGAGGCTCCCATCATGTGAAGAGAAATATATATCAAACTTTATGCTGCATTTCAATTATATTTGGTAACTTGCCATTTTCTATAATATTTTTCCTAAATACTAGTATAGTCAACATGTGATATTTGTATCATAACAATTTCATTTCTTTGACAGTCAGGAGCTAATCTAGGGACAACATTTCCTAAATTATCTTTTAACAAAAAACTAACAAAAACATAACAATTTTGTGTAGCAGTATAAAAACAGTATTTAAGGCCACTAACTAAAAGTTTTAAACTATTTAGTATTAGACACAGAAAAGTGCCATATCATTATACACGACCTCGACTTTTTAAGGTCCTTTAAAGAAGTTCTAGCCGATGTCGTCACCTCTTGAAATTAATCTTGCATGCTTTCACGACGACGTCAAATGAATCTGGCCGACTCGACTAAGTATCATGGAATGCAAATTAAAATTAAACAAAAATCACCTATACTATAGAAAAAGCACAAGAAGTTCAGAGATATAAATATTTTCATTTAGACACCGAAAATAAACCTGAAAAGGTAAACAAATAAAATAGATTAACATGCAAATGTATTAACAAGTCGGAGAATTCAGCCATTAAAATGTATTAACAAGTCGGAGAATTCAGCCATTAAAATGTATTAACAAGTCGGAGAATTCAGCCATTAAAATCAAGTACAGAAAAATGTATTAACAAGTCGGAGAATTCAGCCATTAAAATCAAGTACAGAAAAATGTACAACATTGCTTATAAAATTATCCACTTACGACTATATATGAACCGGGACTTTGTAGTAGGTAAATCATTTCGTTGTCATTTCTTGGCACTCTGTGGTACGGAAAATGGTGAAAATAGCTTGGAACAGCCAGGTCCAGTTCATTACTAAATACAACCTAAAACATGGCGTAATTCAGTTACTTAACAAAGTTAAAAGTTTGTAAATAATGAATCTACCCTAAATATTCTGTGTTTATAAATTAACATAAGTGAAACTGATTGGATTGTTTTTTTTTTTAAATAAAGAAAATTGTGCAGTCTCGAATATAGGAATTGCAGGGTAAATCGAAAAATAAAAATCAGATACAAACCAGAGTGTTGTCAGTCTTTTTTAACATAGAATACTTCGCCATTGACAACCAATACACCAATGCTGGAAAGTAAAAATATTTACTGGAAGAAAATAAAACAGTACTTGGCATTTAACAAAGACAACACAATGAAGTCGTGATTATCCCTAATTGATTAAACCGAATTTCCAAAGAATGAGACCCAAATTCTGAATTTATGGACCTGTTACCGGTAATTCAGCAGTAAGTTGAGCTCTTCTCGTATCAATTGACGTTAACCCGGATAAAAGTTAATGGATTCTACGACGGTTACTGCGCGCAGGACAGGGGATGCTTACTCTTCCGGAGCACCTGATTCAACTCCTATTTTGTAAAGGAGTTTGGAGTTTTGGATCCAAGTCTTTTTTTCTTTTTGTTTTCGTTTTATATTTTATTTTGTTTCAAATTTGTCTTGTCTCTTTGCACTATGCACATTTGATCTCTCACACGGGTAATCTACACTGGACTCACATAAATGAGTTCTGTATTGAAAATTTTCATATAAAAATTTAAAGTACATTTGAAAAGTCACGGAATTTTTCTGATTTACATTTTTTAGTATCATTAGAAAGCTCTCCCATTTTTTGTAAATTAATGACAACTCATAGCAGCTTCTTTACAATGACGTTTTTATTCAAAATTCTGTTTGATGTAATATTAAGAAATTTTAAAATGCAATTAATACAACTCATCCTACAGGCATTTTTATTTGTCTGTAAACCTTCGGAAATACACAAAATAGTTACTAGTAAATGAAATAACGTTTGTCTATTCATTACCTTTTTCGTTTTCTTCGATGACATTGACCTGCAGATTTGATTTTGTAAAACTTATCTTTAATCCATCTCGTAGCAGTTGATCAGATAGAAAACTCTCGACAACAGATTTTCGAATTAAAGCAGTACTTGAATTCCTTTTCCTGATTGAATCATGTCGTTTGAAAGTATCCACAGCCTTTTTCAGGATGCTGTCCTGTTGTTTTGCACTCCATACAAAAGTGTCTTTAAGCAACGGATTTTTAATGATTCGACGTTTATTGTCTGATGATTTATTGTTATTTATATAAATAATATAACCAACAAGAATAATAGAAAACACAATGAGAACTACTTTATCTAAAAGCTTCATATTTATTTTAGGTTTAAACACTAAAAATGTTCTCGGATTATGTTGTGATCTGCAGTACAAGTGTGGTACCATATGGTTGAGATTTAATATAAAAAGTATGCATGAAAAACCTAGTCTTTTTCATTCTTATTATGTTGCAGATGTTTTTATTTTATGCGTATTTAGTATTGTAATATCTATGATAAAGTTCAATCGTTTACTATAAAAAGGTGGAAATGTTTTTCAAGTCTGCTAAAATTTTATTTATTTTATTTCCATTAATATATGTAAAAGAAAGGTAAATATTGTAAGAATACGAAGTTACCAGTGTTGAATAAATATGGAAAATGTTTGGTATGCTATATGTACATTTCAAGGAGTAACCTCTCATCAGTAGCATTCGAACCGAAATATAGGATCATTTGGAATGATCAAAACATAGCAAAGGAATCACTCAAACAATTCGAAATGGAAAGCAAAATCCGACGACAGGGATTACTACTAAGTGCAATACTTTTCGAAGCCCTTCCGTATTTTCAGTGCTTTAGAATTTTAGCAAATGCAGCGAATTTCTGTTAAACACTGTTTGATAAATTTCATGTCAGACAAGGCATCCAGCAAAATGTAGTTAAATGTTACAAATTAAGCAAGATTTGGCCATTTCAGTATACCATGCTCACAAGTAACCGGTTAAGTTCACGACCGCCCTCGCAACCCCCAAATAAAACTTAAATGCTAATCTAATATAAGTCACATGCCAACCAGCTAAATATGAATATGTTCTTTAAGGGTTTAAGGGAGCGTCCTTGGACTCAAAGTCCTGACTTTGCCTTAAAGAATCTGATGATGCTCCGTTCTACTCTGATGATCCTTAAATCTACCAGTGAAATGACAATCCTCTAATTTTGAAGTTCCAAGACACGGTAAAAGAACAGAACCTAATATTTGGCGTTGGCATGTCCTTGTTAGCGAATATTGACACAGTATCTACATTTCAATCAGATTATACAACACCCCTTATATCGCTGTGGTGTAACTGTAAGTACTATGTCTAAGTGTATCATATGAACTTATCGCTTGATTGGTTATAGATTGCATCCTTGTATAATGAGTCCAGTGTAGAATACCCATTTGAGAGATCAGAAGTACACGGTCAAAAGAGATAAGACAAATTTGAAATAAACCAAAAGATAAAACGAAAACAAAAGGAATCAACTTATTTATCAGAGGTGACTTTCGATCTGCGTTTTGGCAAATTGCGCTTAGTTTTGCATATGTAGGGGAAAAGCTTTTAAATAATTTGTTGAACATAACAAAGCCAGCAAAAAAGGTTTTGGAGTTCTCTAACTTAAGATAGTTAGAGAAACGAGAGAATTCACAATACTGTGTACTCAAAACAATGACAAAACCAAGTAATGATACAAATAATTAGTAGCAGTTAAATTGAATTCAAATTATTGGAAATGCATCATGCCATTATTCATACTACATTAACCTAAATAGCTTTACCTTTTAATAATGGATCTAATAAAAAACGACATTGAACTTTTTACAAGGCATTATATTTAATTACGGCGGATTTATTGTAGTAGTACCGTGACCAAAACAATGGTTCCACTAATTATTGGAATTGAAGAAAGGGTGGTGGCTCGTACTTTGAGCTCACCATTGTTTACATAGGACGCATGTGTTGCTCACGCTTTAATTTTATGTATGGTGTATTATGGTCATTATCTAGTTTGTCCTTTGATTTGACGATTTGTCTTTTTTGGTATAAATTTTGAATTTTGTTTTAAAGGGGTAACAAAATAATGTTTCAGTACAGAAAATGAGTGTATTCTTACCCGGGAGATATCGTAATATTCATACTTACAGGGTCTATTATAAGCGCTTGCGATATACTGTTTATTGTCGTCATTCATTAAGTAAAATCCAGTATTGATGTTTTGGAAATAAACAATAATTAATTTGCTAAGTTGCTAAGAGTCCAGTGTAGAATACCCATGCGAGAGACCAGAAGTGCATAGTCCAAAGAGACAAGACAAATTTAAAACAAACAAAAGAAAAAACGTAAACAAAAGGAACAAAAGCTTG
>JARWCS010326339.1:0-12473 GCA_034783895.1 Geukensia demissa | reverse complement strand
TGGGACTATATTGTGTATTTTTAGCACTATTGTTGCATGTGTTCCAACTTCCAGGGTGAATTAGTGTTTTGACACCTTTATTATCAGCGATTATTTGTTTCAGATAAATATATAATGATAAGTATGGGTTGTATAATGAAGTTCTGTTGAAGTCATTTCAGAATAAGAGTTTTAAATGTTAAATAAATATGAATAATTTTTCTATATGAATATCCAAGGAGTAACCTTTTATCAGTAGCATTAGAACCAAAACATTTTTTGTACATGTAGGAAAGCCGAGATCAAAATATAACAAAACGAAAAATATATAATAGTGTTGCGCACATTTTTGCTATATTCTCGCGTATTTGATAGAAAAGCCGTCGACGCGTAGTCAAGTTGCCCAAAATTGGATTTGATCTTTTTCCGATTCTAAACACGAATGAAAACAATTATTGTATTTGCTTTAAGATTTTCTGATGCGCAATACAAAACGGGTTAAACAACAAAACTTTAAAACTCTGGTTTCCGTATTGGAGAGATACTATATTTTCATTTTCTAATAAATAATATTGCAGGTATGCAATAGCTGTTAGTTATGGTCATGTGGAGCCTGATTTTCCATACATCAGGTAAAATAATGATATGCTATAATTTTACAAAGAATTAATCATTTTTATATTTTATTATTATTCTCGGATCACAGAACATATATAGTGGATATATGTTGTAGTCTATAACATCATTATTTTGAATTAATAGTAGTATATGGGGACATATACTACTATTAATTTAGCGAAAACATTATTCGTTTTTCGTATATTGATTGGGCTTTTAAAATGTATAGCATATGTTAAGTTTATTTGTAATTACAAAGTTTGTTTTCAGAACGTGCTTTGGTGTTTTAGCTTCTTAATTGCAGTTGTCTCGATTTAAAATTTTTCATATTTGATTAAAAAAATACCAGAATAATTTTATAACGTACAATATGTAAGCAAATCGGGTTATGGTTTCCCCTAGTGTCTTTTCCAATTCACAACTTTCCATGTTCATATTTCTTCTTTCAGTCATACTGCCAGAGATTCCCCTGAAAGATGTGTATTTGGACAACTCATAAATATTGGTGCTGTAATGTGTAAGTTTCAGTGACATTTTCCACTGAGGTCACCTCTGTTGAGTAGTCCCCCTGTGCTGAAATGTCACACTTTGTTATTCCCCGAATGTCGTATTGTTTAATATGAATTTAAGATGTCACTTTTTTATGCCCGGAAGATGTCTTCTTAATACAGTTTGACTACTTGTTTACTTTGTTGGTATACTTTTAGATTTGTAAAATGGTGCGGTTTGACTAGAAAATGTGTAAGTTGACTGCGACAAATGTTTTCGACATTTAAAACCTATTATTTTATTGATTATAATTGTTTCATATATAAATTCAACACTTTTCATTTTGTAACGTACAATGTAACTCCTAAATTAGGTATTTTCTATCCCACAAGCAAAAAATACATATTTCTCTTTTTCAGTGGGCATGAATGTAGTTGTGAGATACTGGTTCCTAAAGGAGGTGTTTAGGCAGAAAAAGTTCGCAGACGACGTTATACCGTGGCAGAAATGTAATATAGTAGGCGCTATTATAGGAATCATATCAGCATTAGGTATCAGTATGGTGGCCAATTTTCAGGTACTTTTGTTTGTTTGAGTTTGTCTTATCTTTTTGGACTATGAACATAGTCATTCTGCTAATTTGCTGATCTAAAGAGCTTCTTTTTTGTTAAGCAAGTATTTAATTAGTCTTTAGCATGTTAATTAGCTTTAGGTATCTGCAAAGTGGTTAGTTTTCGGGTGCTTTGTTGTTCTTGTTCTGAGCAACTATAAATATATTCAGCTTTAGGTATAAGTATAGCAGCTTATAGTCCTTTTATTTTTCTAGCATTTAAGTTATTATACTTTGTGCAAATGTTTAGGCTAATTCGGTCATTTCATTGGTTTATAGAAATGTGACTTTTTACTCTAACACATGAAAGCTTGTAGCAATTTACTCTAACACACTAGCGTGCAGAATTCCACCAAATCTTTGGTGCGCTTTACACTTATCATTGTTGAGTTAACTCCACGAAAGACATTGTCTTGTATATATGTGCATAAAAACGAAAAACTAAAAAGGACATCTAACAGTATTGAATTATCATTTTTTCAGCATTCAGTATAAAAATAAATAACACATAACAGAGAGGGTGTGAGAGTAGATTGTTATCCCTGGAAATCATGTATTTCTCGGGATAACAATCTGCTTTCACACCATGTCTGTTTTGTGTTATGTATATATTATGTCATCACTGTGGATAATTGCAAGTAGATCTACTCCATATTATTGTGTATATCATTATAATTTATTAGAATGTCGCTAATATGCAGGTGCTAATTTTTATGACAACTATAAAGCTTTACTCAGCAACATTGAGGCTTTTGAAGCATATTTGTATGAGAAACTACATGACATGTATATACATCAGCATATTGGCACATTGTCAGGTGCTCGTCTTTATTGGCAGATATATCTGAGCTTTAATTTCGCGTGTGAAAATGTGCTCTGGTGTATAACATAATAATACCAAAATGTATAATTAATCACAAAAAGTCAGATAACGGTAAATTTAATTCAGCTAGTGACAATCATTAGTGTGTTGTGTCAATAAACATTATCCAGTGTGTTCTTCATGAAGGAATGTCAATGTTATGGTAAATGTATATTGAAATTAGATTAGTAAGGCGGTTTCTCTTAATTTAAAATGTTCAAAGGTCGGCCAATCTGAACACGTAGGAAAATGAAATTTTGCAAATATTTAACAAAAACGAAAAAATTATTTTAACGTTATTATC
The DNA here is from genome assembly GCA_034783895.1 of Geukensia demissa. Lineage (NCBI taxonomy): Eukaryota > Metazoa > Mollusca > Bivalvia > Mytilida > Mytilidae > Geukensia > Geukensia demissa. The sequence continues at coordinate 9,611 of JARWCS010326339.1, read as the reverse complement.
TTTGTCTACTTTTGTGTAAAAAAATACTGCTTATGCCATTCCAAATAATTAACAGGTCTATGGATTCGTTCGCTTCTCATATTATGGGTTCAAAATTTAAACAAAACTTTTCTCGCTCATTTTTATCTCACTTTTTAGAAATGTTCACCGTTATTCCTAGATAATAAAAAAGAAAAATTGCTTGCTCGCTCCTAAAAAATACAAAAATGAAGGAAAAACAATTTAAAGTGTTGTTTTCGCACCAATTATTGAGGTTGCGCTCAAATATTTTTCCATCAAGAAAACAATTTAAACACAAAATTTCGCTGGCTCACACCTATTTTTATCACAAAAAATCCGAGGAACTAGAAATGAATTTGGTTTGTCCTTATCAACAGATTTTCGAAGATAAATTATTGCCATATATAAATATATAGATTGTTAATGGGTTTGTAGCATGACCTTTGATTATTTTACGGAGGTTAATTATTTATTCGTAAACTGTATGATTAAGAGAAATTTGTGTCGTGGACAATAAGAAATATAATATAGTTCTGTTTACAAATGTGCACATAATTTGCAAAGTTATCAATAGCATTTCATTTTTATTAATGTTTCATTTGGGGATTTATTTTGGTCTATAAGGGAAAATATAAATACTTAAATGGTTACAAATGACTGAATCATATTTAGTTATTCTGCATGTTGTTGGAGACGATGCAGTTGTACAGCTCAACTTAGGTTTTGTTAATGATCACTCAGAACATGTTTTCTCCATTTGCAGACAGACGCACAGAAAGTACTGCATTATATTGGCGCTGGATTAGCCTTTGGATTAGGAACTGTATACTGCTTTGTACAGACCAGGCTGTCATGGAAACTAAGAAGTAACGGCATAGGACACAAATATATTGCGAAAGTACAACTAGTCAACAGCGTAGCACTATTAGTACTGCTGCTAACATGTATCCTTATAAAAATACAAACTAAAGTTATATGCAGAAAACTTTCCTGTACAATATGATGTTGAATGAATGAGATAAAAATCTGATTGATGAGCAGTAATAGAAAAAACATATATTCATGGTTTAATGCACACAAACGGTTTCATGATTACCATAAATTATGTGATATATGCCACTTGATTAACATAAATAATATGATTGATGCCACAGTTAGTGTGATGTTCAGCAAATACTGCAATCATTGTAACAAAATGAGATAAAAGGGTGAGATGATTCAGAAAATACCATTTTCAAAACAATGTTGTTTTATTGCCACTTACATTATTTCCTTGACTCCCTTGCAGTTGGTATATCGAAAATAATATTCAAATTGAAAGAAAAAGAATTTGGCTTTTCCGATGCAAGGGTAGGTACACGAGAACAGGCAATATAACCATTAATGCACGTAAATAATTGTTTTTCATTAAATATGTTAGTTAATTAGAATATTTCATAGTATAGTCCCCGTGCTTGAGTTGTATGCTCTTATTTATTTTCGAGTACTTGAATGTATGTTTGAAAGATTCCAAAATTGTAATTTGCAAAATTCCCTGATTATTATCTTTATATTTGGCTTATCGGCGTTCATTATGTCCTGAACTGTATATTTCATTTTGTCCATGAATGTAAATAAAATTTCATAAGGTTTGACTGATCTTCCTATTTTTGGCCCCCAGTGCATCTGATGAAGTTGAATTCAGAAAAAGCGCTTTTTTGAGACTGGTTTGAGTGCGGTCTCACATTTACCCCATATCTTTTCATTTTCATGTTTACAATGAATATTTATAATGAACTTATGTAAGATGTGGATCGTGTCATTCTGGCATATATTCCATATTTTTTTTTTTTCAAATAGTATAAAAAAAACTGTTTCGCATTGCTAAAATATCCATGCATTTTTACGTTTTTTTTTATAAGTTGGTCTCAATATTTACTGTCACTGAGGTGTAATTACCCTACTAGAGCACATGATCCCACTCCTGATTGTTAAAGAGTTCGTGGATTCCAATGCTTTGTTCCTTTTGTTTTGTTTTATCTTTTAGTTTGTTTCAAATTTGCCTTGTCTCTTTGAACTATGCACTATTGATCTCTCACACTGGACTTGAATTATAATCGCCAACATTATATTTTTGTTAAAGTATATATGTACGCCAATTATAATTATGACTCCCTCTCTGAACAATTTTATTATAATTAATAATTTTGAAATATTCGTTTCGCACAAAATATCAATAATGACATCTACATCAACGGTCTTTGAATTAAGCAAGCAGTTGAAATAAAAACACGCTAACACAATTATTAATAAATGGCTTCACAAGAGATGCATAGAATGAAACTATTATATTGCCACGAAGGAAAACTGAGAAAAGGTGATATTTAACATTTTAATTGCAGAATATTCATAGCACTTCTTGTCCTTGATAAATTGTCTTGAGCAACAGTGACAAAATTAAGGACAAAAATGACGTTTTCATGGTGACCCCATACATCTGTAGCAATTGGCAGTTCAATGAACAAATCATGCAATTTATATCGTCTTTGTATGTAAAATGCATTGTATATTTATTGCCTATCTATCAAAAATATAACATACCAAAACAAGTCTTCATGTTTCTGAATGCAAATAACGAGGCGTAAAAAGATTTTAAAGTCCTCTTTAAAAATGCAGTTTTTAAATTTATTTCTATTTCAGATGATGTTTAAACCTGTATATTTATTATCCACTATTTCGGAGTGGCTGTTAGCCTCAGCAATATTGACCTTTGCTCTTACATATACATGGGACTTCAGATATGTGGAAATGGAATCTCCAAAAATAATACTCAAGTTACCAAATAGAACATCTACCACAGTAAGTAATATTTCAAATGTTTTAAATGATATTGTGTGGAAACATATAGTAAGATTAATCGACAGAAAAAGAAGACATTAAATGATGATAACTCAAAATCAAGTCAGTCCTACATAAAAATAAAAAAAATAACGAAGTGGACATGACAGTAACACAACGGAAGAAGAATATCGAGTGGGTAGATCAAACAGTTTAGAAAATAAATACAAATACATATTACAGCTTATCACATTGCTTAACTGTAAAAATACTTCGATGTATTTCCGATTTTTTTTCACAAGGGAATATACATGTAATTTTGCTTGTGAATCATTTGATAATCCTTCGAAATATCAATTATTCATAAATGGGTTATTCCTGGTGCATTGATATCTTTTTTATTATTTTTGTTTCAAAATATATACATTTTGACCTAAGTAGGGTATAACTTATTATCTGTTTAAAGGAATCTTAAAATATTTTAGCCCTTTACCAGTTGTTTTTGTTATTTTTCTTCAATGTTGATTTTTGTAATTGGTTTTATAGCAATTTTACCGATAAGATTAATCATCCGATTTGAAAGCGAGTAACTAATATTTGAACATGCAAGGCATACCTAATGGGCCCGGATTGACTCGCTCCTTCAGAGTCTGGCCATATATTTTTTTCTTCATTTAATATGTATTTATTATTTTCCCTTGTAATAATAATTATTATTATTTTTGTATCACTTTACCTGTAGTTTTCTTTTTTCATGGAGTCTCATGGTGTTGTCTGTCCTAAAATTAACATTTTTGATTGCCTTCTATAACTAACACATTTTTAAACATCAAAATAATAATATATTTATAATATATATTTTTTCTTGTTTTTATAGAACGGAAGTGGAGCAACAGAAATGGCCTCAGCAACGCCACCAGTTTAGGAATTATATTTTTATTTTCTCGTATGAAATCCAACGTTAGGACCATGTAAAACGTCAAGGAAAGACTGGAATGTTAATTGGTCGATACTATTTAAAAGAAAGAATATGGAATATATGCCAGAAAGAAACAATCCACATATTTTCTGGGTTGTGAACTGCATAATTTCTCTTTAAGTTGTTGCCTTTAGTTCACTAGGTTTCCATGGGGCACGAAACAAGTTCTTTAAATATAGTGACTTGCATTTCTTTCTTTTATCAAACAGATGGAAACACAACGATTGAAAATGCCTTAATTACACTAGTCCATTTATGTCGTATTCACTGGAGTTACAGGATATTTTCCTGTGTTTACATTTTTGTCGTTGAAATTTGAGCAAAATACCGTTTGCAACATCCGGTTCAACCTGTACCACCACAGACATCTCTAGGTATGATATATAAGTATTGCAACATAACATGTCGTCGTTTCACAGAAGTAATCAGTGACAATTGTTGCGCGTTGGTCTTTTTTTATTTTAAAATTGTATCAGGTATTACATGGTAAATTTGTTTGGATGTTACGTTTGGGATACAAGTTAGAAACAATATTCGTTTTTCCAATGCATATTGATTCAATATGAAAAGTTGTATTGATGTTGCAAAATGTAGATTTTGATTTTAAAAATGAGCATGTTTTGTTTGTTGTTATATTATAAGAGTTTTGTTGATTAAATTTTTGTGAATGTTATTGAAGATGTTCTGTTTTCCATATCAAAAATCCGTAGCCAAAATAACAATCTGCGAAAGTAATAATACAGCACATTTACAACAGACTGACCGGCCATGTTATTACCGTTAATCTACACATTTTCGAATACAATTCTCCATGAAATGTGTTTGCCAAGAGGCCTCTTAAATACTTAACCCTTAAACTACCTTCCTTATGGATTCCGTCAAGGATAATGCCAGATAATGGACAAACTCTAAGAAGAAGATTAAGACATTCTTCTGAATCGTTGATGCAAAAAGAATTAACAAAAAAATAAAACCAAAACACACGTAAATCGATCTTTAAAGATCCATATATTCTCAGAAACTTCAACATGTCGTCCCTGCTGCAAAAACACAATATCACTTTTGTTTGTTAATCACATTACATAGACTGTTTGATAAAGGAATTGGGTGTTAGTTCACTTTGTATTCCAATATAAACAACGACGACACTTACAGGACAAGAAATCCTTAAAAATCATAGGTAATATTTATGTTTCTTTGGTATTTTCGTTTTCCTTTGTTCTATTGAATTTCACGACTAAATTTTTCTCTTACATGCGATGTTATTTTGATTGCTTGATTGTTCGTTGCTTAACGTCCAGTGGCAAATATTTCATGAACATTCAGCACGAGAATAAGTTCAACAATTATCAAAATTATCGAAAGTGGGGGGTAGATAATACAGGACAACGGATCTTGCCTGCCACTGGAAGATAAGAATGGTGGGTAGGGACGAAAAATATGGCCTTTTGTAGCGGCATTTTTCATTTTCGAAATAAACAAATAGGATCTTTGACGTGCATGGAACGTAACATTATATACACATGTCACGCACTATGGTCCACGACTAGGCTTTCTTTATATAAATCAGAGTGGTTTTAAATAAAAAATACTCTCCTCCAAAACTGTCAAGAAAATTAATGCCTAACTTTGGTGGAATGGTCCTTAGGTGATCTTCGTACAGAATTATATAAGATGACCCAGCCAGCCAGCAATGACGGCCGCCTGAGCCGATCTTAGTTTAATATATGACCTTATGTGAAATCCATTTAAATCTTGTCGTCCGGAACTACTTGCTTGCATGGAACCAACCTCTGTTGAGTGGCCATTCTGTGTATCCGTTTCAAAGTTATATCCGATGATACTACCCGTCAACCAAGAAGGTTGCCCCAGCCAAACTTAGTTTAATATAGCACCCTATTGGAAATTAATTTAAAAATCTTTTTCATTTGGAGTCCAACATCAGTGAAATGGTCCTTTCAGAATGTCATGCGGGGTTGCGATCTACAAACCGTCAATGCTGCCGTTACTAAAAAAAGGTTGGTGTGTTTTTTTTCAAATCTTCTCCAAAACTGTCAAGCCTATTTATGCCAAAATTTGGTCTTCTTTCAGAATTGTATCCGATGACACCATCCGAAAGCCAAGATGGCCGCTACAGCCGAACTTAGTTTAAGATGGGACCCAATTAGGAAACCCATTAAAATATCTCATCTGAAACTACTTGCTAAATTGGAACCAAACTTTGGTGGAATGGTCACTAGCTAAATTCCTTTTAGAATTGTATCCTATGACATTTCCCGCCAACCAAAATGTCTGCCTCAGACGAAATTAGTTTCATTTAAGACCCTATAGAAAATTCATTAAAAAATATTCTCTGGAAAAATTTGCTTCTTTGGAGCCAAATTCAGTGTTTACTATTTCAGAACTCCATGTGGGGTTGCGATCTACCAACCAACATTGCCGCCGTTAGTAAAACAGAAATGGAGGGATGTGGTTTATTGTTAAATCTTCCCTGAAACTGTGGAGTCAATTTATGCCAAACTTTGGTCTTCGTTCTGAATTGTAGCAATCTAGATGGCCTCTCTAGTCGAACTTAATTTAATATTGGATAAAATTGGAAACTCATTAAAATATTCTCGGCTGGAACTACTTGCTAATTGGAACCAAACTTTGGTGGAATGGTCACTAGGTGGGTCCCGTACAGAATTTTATCCGATGACGCTGCACGCCAAACAAGATGGCTGCCTCAGACAAGCTTAGTTTAATTAAGGACCCTATGGGAATTTCATCTTCAAGTCTGGAAAACGGGCTCATTTAGACTTTGACTTTGATAGACTGGACACTAGGTAGGTCCCTTGCAGAATGTATCCGATGACCTTTCCTGTCAACCAAGTCAAGGTGACACCACAGCCGAACTTAAATTAACGTAGAACCTTATGGTAAACTCATTAAAAATCTGCTCCTCCGGGATATCTTGCTCAATTGGATCCAAACTTTTGGTGGAATGGTCCTTATGTGGGTCTCTTGCATCATTATATCTGATGATCCAACCCACAAGCAAACGTTAGTTTATTTTAGGACTTTTTGAGATTTGCATAAAAAATCGTCTCGCCTAAAACGGCTTGCTCTATTGGAACCAAAGTTAAATCGAAAGTTTTCAATGTCATCTTTGTCTTAGCAATTATATACCAGGTGAGCAATTTCAGCTTCTTGGGGACTCTGGTTATTTTTCCAGATTTTAGACTAATATTTCCTATTCTAACCTAGAAAAAAAATTAAAAGCTTTTGTAAAATACTTTTTTCTTTAAAATAAACTGACAACCGTTGGTGTTAATAGGGAGAGACAAGTCCTTGATTGATTTCGTGATTGAAAACATTTTATAACGTCTTGCAGACTTGTGAGTCAACAGAGTATTAGCTTGCCATGGGAACTATATGCGCTCCTTTTCTAGCCGATTTTACTCCTGGTAGGAAGGAGATTACATCAGTTCATACAGGGCTTTCTGCAGAAATATGATAGAAGAAATCCTTAATTACCAATTGTATTTAGCCCTAATGTTTAGGTGATTAGCAGTGATATTATTAAAGATTAAAAAAATTTTGAGTGACGGTTATAACACAAAATATAATATATCATTTATATAGTCATCAATGTTCATTCCTTCCAAAGTCTTAAATTTGGTGTCGGAAGTGACTTGCAGGATACACGTGGATTCCTAAAATAAAAAACAAATAAGCAACTACGCAATACATCGAAAAAGCAGTAAGCTGCCTAATGTGAATTTTTAAGCTCAAAAGGTTTGATTTTCACTTTGTTTATTGATTGTCATAAAGTTTTCTTTGAATATTCATTTATAAAATCCAAATCATTAAGTCAAATTTTGAAAGAATAAAAACTTTTTCTGCAGCTAGATGACAGCTAAAATAGTTATTTTCTTAGAATTTGGCAACAGTTGCACTGTTTTAAATACTGACGTATTTAACTTTTTCAATTTTCATAGGAATAAATCAGATACTAAACGTATTACATTACAATAGAAATGTAGAAAATCGTTCGTCAAGCAAAATTGTCATCACTTGGTAAAAAAGCTTACCTTTGCTCTTTTTGGAAAAAGCGACGTATATTTTGTTTCAAATCTATTTTAAGAGAGCCAAGTATAAAAATCTGTTATAAGATGACATTAATAAAAAAGTCTTGTTATTAAAGGCGGATAATTTTAATAAAGTCATGTACGTGAGATACATGTACGATTAATCCTTTTAAGACAAGACATTTTATTTGTGAACTTATGAACACATGAAATTAATACAAACGTTAAAAATGTTTAAAGGATTAATACAAATAAAATACATATACATACGTTTTCCCTGGAATTTCAAAGATTTTTGACTGGACAGCACTCAACTCTAAGGCCCGACAATATAAACCGGCAAATGTCTGTTTCTTTATGTCATTAATTTGGGCTTAAAACAATAGCATTCGTTATAAAAGTATAAGAAAATGTTTCTTATGTTCTACACAGTTATAAGAACTTAGCATTATAACATTACGAATAAGACAAGAAAACTGAACAAATATTAAATTCTATACTATTATGCGGTTTCGTCGTTGAAAATCAAAATATACTTTCGAACTGCAACTACAATGAAGGTAATTGAAAAGCATACTTATTTAATGTTATATGAATTAATTGTACAGGCAGTAGATTTAGATTGGGGATTTTAACGTAAAACGGACACGGGCGTTTTTACGTACGCAGTAGACACACATCGTAAAAAACGCCTTCAACTAGCGTCGGCTGATGTTGCATATTAGAAAATAAATTGTTTCGAATGTTAAATAGATATTGATTTTTTTATATAGTGAATATACTTGTCACGGAGTAACTGCTCATCAGTAGCATTAAACCAAAACATAGGAAGTCCGAAATCCAAACGTAGTAAAAGTAGTACTTAATACCAAACAAATCGAAATAGTAAGAAAAATCCAGTGGCCGAACAACTACTATGTGCAATACTTTTCGAAGCTTTTCCGTATTTTCAATGATAAAGAATTTAAACAAAGCGAAAAATTTCTGTAGAAGATTATTTGATAATTTTCAGGTCAGACAAGTCTGACAACTGGACTGGTGGTTATCCTCGAGGACAACTGGTCCACCAGCAGTGGCATCGAACCAGTGGTTTTTAATTACAAGATAACCAATGTTGAATAGATTTGTGGAATTTTATATTAAATATAAACAGTTTAAGAAGTAACCTCTCATCAGTAGCATTTGAACCAAAACAAAGAAGGTCCGAAATTAAACAATAGTACGAGAAGAAATCAAATTCTAACAAATCGAAATCGGAAGCAAAATCCAGCGGTAGGGCGATTACTTTGTACAATGCGTTTCGTTTAATAAAAATATTATGGAGTTCTATATGAAACTTAGTTCGGCTGAGGCAGCCATTTTGGTTGGCGGGTGCGGTCATTGGATAAAATTCTGTTAGAGACTCACTTACGGACCTTTCTACCAAAGTTTGGTTCAAATTGAGCAAGTAATTCCAGACAAGGAGATTTTTTAATAAATTTCCCATAGGTTTCAATGTCAAACTAAGTTCAGCTGTGGTGGTCGTCTTTGTTGGTAGGCGGAGTCATCGGATATAATTTTGAAAGACGACCACGTAAAGACCAATTCTCTAAAGTTGGATTCCAACTGAACATGTAGTTCCAGTCGAGAAGATTTTGTAAAGAATTTCCAAAAGTGTGCAATGTTAAAATAATATAAAAATAGGAGATGTGGCATGATTGTCCATGAGACACCCACCCACTAAATGACAGTAGAATTTAAACTTC
>JARWCS010326329.1:0-12474 GCA_034783895.1 Geukensia demissa | reverse complement strand
CAAGCCCTGGAGTAGCGTATCAATTGAGAGATATACACTCCGTATGCAGGTGCGGCTGGAATGTTGCTAGACATAAAACATCTTTTTTGTTGTTGTTTCTACTTGATCAAATATGGTTGCATCACAAATTTAACATGGGCATATATTGTCGAGAATTTTTCAGTTTGCACGTATTCAAAAATAAAATCTTTGCTATTTTATGTTTTAATTAATATTTCTATATCTGAAAGAAAGAATATGAAATATATGCCATGAAAACATTTTTTCTGGATTGTGTACAGCATAATTTCTCGTTAAGTTGTTCCCTTTAGTTCAAAAGATGTCCACGGGGGCACGAAATAAGTTCTTACAAAAATAATGCCTTGCATTTCTTTCTTTTATCAAACAGACTGTAAACAAAATGGAAAAACAACAATAAAAATATCTCAATTTCACTGCTTATGAAATTTTCTAGATTAACCTTCATCATGTACGCTCGGAAACAAATATCAGAAAACAGAAATTTACGTGCAAGCGCGTACGGAGAGTAGCATACCGTATTACATTTATTTTGTAGTCAGACTAAAACATAAGAATAAACAATGTTGGAAAGATGTAAACTGTATTTGTTAAACATACATTCCAGTATCCAAAATAAATAAGAGCCGTTTGTTTAACACAAAAATTGTTATGTTCGCAATAAAACAGATTTGTTAACCGATTAAATTGATTTTCTGGTAACTTTGTGCAAGATAGTTCTTTGCAAACATTTAGCAGATTGACAAAAGCACTACAAATGTGATCTAATAACAATTTTTGAAAAATTATGACTAAAATGTTTCACGTGAACTTCAAGAGAGATGACTTTGACTTTCTCACTATAAACGTTCCGTTCATGTGTAGCAATATTCCAGGCCGCACCTGCATACATAGTGTACATTTATCGGTTGATACGCTACTCCAGGGCCTTTGCATTGATAGAGGGATGCAGCTGATAAGAAAGCTACCAAGACCAGGGTCATCACTCCGAAAATCCGGTCGCCATCATGATTTTGTTGACCGGTACAAAATATCAATTTCACAAATGACAATGGATATCTTCCCACTGTCGTTACTACAAATCTCTTCCTATACCGGTTGTAACTAGCATCGATTGTGACTTTCTACCGGCTTTAACTACTGAGTTACACTAGTGGAGCAGGAGTTGTTTACCCTTCCGGAGCGCCTGAACTGTTACTCCAGCTTTAGTTTGCAGTGTAGTGTTGTGTGTTCTATGTGTGTCTTTTGTTTGTTGTCCATGGTGTTGTCTGTCTTCCCATTAAACGATTTCTGTCTGCCCATTCCCTTTGAATAATTATAAAAAAACATATTACTACTATATAAATATATTACATAAATACATTAAAAAAGAATATTTTAGGAATTTTTATTAAGACGTTTCGATATTTTTGGATTTGACTACTTCTTTGCTCTGTTTGGACCTCAAACTTCCTGTGTTTTGATTTCAATTGACCTTGGTAAACTTGTATTTCTAAATTTTGAATTTGTATCCAGGGAAACGTTGTCATATAGCATATAAAAATTCTGAATTTTGTTTGGCCCTTAGGATTTGGTTTTTTTTGGTTTTTTTTTCTTCCTCTTAAATTCATTTTTTATTGTGTTAAGTAAGGTTTTTATGACAAAGATTACACTTTTTCTTAAAGAAATATTACTTCTACTCTACCAAGTAGTTTTTACAGATTTGCTGCATTTGCTTGAATTCTAAAGCACTGAAAAACACGGAACAGCTTTGTAACCCATTGCACCTAGTAGTTAACCCTGCTGCTGAATTTGGCTACCTATTTTGATATTTTTAGATTTCAGTACTTCTTTTGCTATATTTGAATCTCATATTTCCATTGTTTTTCATTCTAATTCTACCGATGGAAGGTTACTCCTTAAAAAATACGTATAGGGTATCAAAATTCACCATGCTGGTAAACATCGGTAAACTTGTATTTTGCAACCACTGGGTCGATGCCTCTGCTGGTGGTACCCGATTGTTTTTAACCAGCCCAGTTTTAAGTAGTTTTATCAAAAAAATTTTCACATAAATTTACTGCATTTGTTAAATTCCTAAAGCATTGACACACGAAACGGTTCAAAATGCATTGCAATTAGTAGTTGTGCCTGCTGATAAATTCGGCTTCCTATTTCAATATTTTTGGATTTGAGTTCTTCTTTTGCTGTTTGGATCTCAAACTTCATGTGTTTTGATTCCAATGCTACTGATGAGTGGTTACTCCTTAAAATGAATATAAAGCATATCAAAATTCACAATATTTATTATTTGTAAACGTAGTTATCCCTGCCGTCGAATTTGTCTTCAAATTTTGTTGGATTTTATTTTTTCTTTTGTTATGTTTGGATCTTTGACTTCCGATGTTTCCTACGTTTTCACTTCCTTAGTTTTTGTTCTTATGCTAATAATGAGAGGTTACTCCTTTAAATGTACATATAGCAAATAAAAATTCTCCAATCTATTCAACATATGTTATTTTGTATTTCGGTTCCAATATTACTGATGAGAGGTTACTCATTGAAATTTACGTAAAGCATTCCCCATATTTATTCAACATTTGCAGTTTTGTATTTTGAAACCACTGGGTCGATGCCTCTGCAGTGGGTCATGTCCCCGAGGGTATTCATCAGCTAAGTAATCAGACTTGTCTGACATGAAATTTATTAAACAATGCCTTACAGATATTTGCCTCATTTGCTGAAATTCTGAAGCATTGCAATTATGTGCCGTCGGATTTGGGTTCCCGTTTCGATTTATTTGGATTTGAGTGCTTGTTTGCTATGTTTGGATCTCAAACTTTCTGTATTTTGATTAAAATGCTACTGATGAGAGATTACTCTTTGAAATGTACATATAGCATACCCAATCTTTTTCATATTTATTCATCATTGGTAATTTTGTATTTTGCATTTCTAGCAGTTTGACTATGAATCCAAAATAAACGTGGTCATAAAACATAACAAATAAAATTATCTCATTTAAATGCATCTTTTTTTGCAATATGTAATCAAGTAATAAATATGATCTTACTAAGTGCGAAACATTCTACTAAATTTTTATTTGTGCTATTTTCTGTTTAACGTTAACCTGGACTAGACTTTAAGGATTCCCCAAAGGTATTAGCGTGCAAGCCCTTCATGAGCACCTGATCCCACTCCTGTTTTGTAAAGAAGTTCGTGGATTCCAGGCCTTTTTTCTTTCCTTTTTGTTTTATCTTTTACTTTGTTTCAAATTAGTCTTGTCTCTTTAGACTATGCAATTTTGATCTATGGCATGGGTATTCTACACTGGACTTGTGTCCGGTGCGATAAAAAAAATTCTATCTTAAATAACCTTAGCCTCTTCCTTTTAATAAATTATCGGTCTCATATTGCAAATTATGACGTTAATAAGTATTCAAAAGAGTAAAGGTAACTTCCAGTTTAATAACCATCTACCTGTTATGTTACGTTATATTACTTCCTGAAACTAGGAATCTGCAACTAATGGGTACTGGCAGTTTGGACTATAAAATGGACTTACTATTAATAAAACGTTTGTTTTGTTTTGATAAAAAAAAAAACCAAGAAATTAGTACGCGATCAGCCTTTTGATGAAGCGTAAAAGGAATTCGAAGATACAAAAGGGGCAGACAGAAATCGGTAAGTCGGAAAAAAGACAAGACCATGGCCAACAAAATGAAACGAACGACCAACATAACACACAACACTACACTGAAAACTAAAGCTGGAGTAACACGCACCCTACAAAAACCAGGGTGAGTTCAGGTGCTCCAGAATGGTAAGCAACTCCTGCTGCACGTCGTGTTACTTAGTAAACGAAGCCGGTGTATAGTCACAATCGATGTTTGCCACAACCGGTATACAATCGGATTTGTATTCACGACAGTGGGAATATATCCATTGTCATTTGTGAAATGGATATTTCGTACCGGTCAACCAAGTCATGATGGCCACCGAAAAATTTCCAGAGTGATGACTCTAATCTAATTCAGACAGTTGTGCAAATATTTTACTGCAATTGTACGAGTTTATTACCTTTTTACTACAACAGACCATCCGGTCCTCTCCTGGAATCGTGACGGATGTTAGATAGCACACAGGTTTCATAACATAATATCTGAAGTAAACTGGAACCTCTTTATTCCCACGATAATACACGTTTATTACCAGGACTTGAACCAAAGTTGTCACAGCAGACAGTACAAGTATGAAGTTGAAGTAAACCACTAAAGAATAAATAAAAATGGTTAGATACATGGACCATGAGCTTCTTTTTAAACGACAAGTTCCAACTAATTCGTGTTAAATTTCTACTGACGAAAACACTGAAAGGCGAATCTTATGTGTGCTTAAACGATCACTATGAAATATAATTTTATTTCAAAATATAATTTTTGTCTTGTTCTTCCTTAGCTCACCTACCCACATGTCATGTCAGCTTTGCCATCACTTTGAGTCAGTTTCCTGTCTGTCGTTTGCTAACAACTTTAAAATCTACTCCTCTGAAACATTAAAACTTGGCATGAAGCACGGATTCGGTCGGACATCAAACATGGCCACATTAGGTAATTTTTTTTCTAAATGGTCGATATCTTTTGAAAAAATGTTCATCTCGATAACAGGTCAAAATGAGTCTAACAATGTAACGATCTCTTTAATACTGGACGCAGACTATAAATGCTGACTCAAGTGACAGGTCTTTTTTTTTGAAAGAAGTGCATTTCTTTAACTGATTTTTATTCGTCGAATTACAAACATAATTATGTTCTTAAACGTTTTATACAGGAAACTACAAGTTGAAGAATACAATTTAATAGGATTTTAAATCTGTGAACCAACCTGTTAAGACAAGCCATACATTTCCCCCATGATAGCTAAAAACTTTACATAGTTCTGCCGATACAAAAGCACAGTAAAAAACAATGTTTGTATTAACGGGTATTTATCACAGATATAGGTATAAATGTATTTGAATTAGGAACATAAACCTCAGTAAATGAAAATTAGAAGCATATATAACCTGAGCATCGTCGTTAAAGTTCATAAATGATTGCATTTAGGACGACAATATTACCACAGAATGATACCAATATATTTTAAGAATGTGACATGCTCTTATAACAGTAAAAATAGCCAAAATTCAATTTTTGACGACGTGGTAGTTTCTTTTTATCGTCACATGAATTTAGCGGCTTGTTTTATCTAGTCTTCCAAAAACCCGAGTCCCGTGTGAAATTTTGCGATTTAGATAGATAATTTTGTAAACTTTCCCTAAAATATAAAGATGTATACTCACCAATCCTTATTTTAAAATATGTATTGTACTTGAGACAAATTTACATAAAAAATAGCAGGAATGGTCAGATGTTTCACAACCTCAATATTTTTTCTTCTTATCAACTTTATTGCCTGTAGGATATTTTTACATTACTGCAACTGAATTTTAAGATGATCAAGCCAACACGCTATCACTTACATGTAATAATTTATTCTAACACCCTCGCGTGCAGAATCTTAGTGCAATCGTTGCGCTATACTGCATGACATCATATATAAATATGGGTATCGGCTTCGCATACGTTGACAATGTATTTAATGCAGATTATTAAAGAAAGGCAATGAAATAATTAAAATATAAATAGTACATACTTATCCAAGGTGTTGTGTCAGCAGTTGGCGGTAATTTGTCTGCAACAAGTAATTGGAAAACAGACATTGACAACATGACTGTGATCACCAGAGAGACCTTCTCGCCAGAGTCAACAGGAAGGAAATAACCCAGCACTGCTAGAATTGTTATTATGACAGCAGGCAGGAGAATATTGATAGTGTAATAATCAGGTTTACGTTTCATGTGGACGTAAAAAGAGACATCGGGATAGGGTTCCGGACAACATGCGTAATGTATAACGTTTCTTACTACTGGTACATGTGGTATATGCCATTCAGCGTGAGATTCCAAATGGTCGATGTCACCGCCTTCCGATCGTCTGGGAAAAATGTCTACCCTTGTACCATCATAAGCCCATGAGCCAAATTTCAGCACACAAATTTGTGTATCAAACGGAAATTTTAAAGCATCGATTGGACACAGCACTTCAATGACAGAGGGGAAATTGTAATAAACTGTTCCATCAGAGTATATGATAGCTTTGTGCTCTTTAATGCCAGGAAAATCAGAGATCGTGCTGAAAGAAAGAAATTATTAACATTAACTTGATTTTTTTGTAATGATTCGAAAATGTGAAAATCAACATTTTCAAAAAGGATTTTTTTATATCTAAAATGTCAAATTACCTCAGATTCGAACGTTTGATGCCATGAAGTATAACCATTTGATGGAACTTTAAGATGGTTCTAAGAAAGACATCAATGGTTCTTTATGCCTACATGTACATTGTTACAACTTTTTTGATTAGGTGATAAAACCAGAAAAAAAAATTCATTTGAACTGGGACTGAGAAACAGATCCCAGATTTGAAAAACAGGGGGAGTCCTATCAAGCAACAGTTCTTAATTGCATTTATTTACTATACCTAAAGAATGAATGAGTAATCAGTTTAGCAATTGATATACGACTTTTGTAGTACGGATGCTTGCCTTTGATGGAATAATTTCGAGTTGATTCTTGCAATGATGAACATTTTCCTAATATTTCTTTCAGATCTTTACGAAATTAAAGAAAACCCTAATTTGTGTCCTGTTCTAAGTGAAAAGTTACTTTGTACACATCACCTTAAAAAAGGAAGTACCTGGCATAGAGAGTCAGATCTGGTACCCAAAGTCTGCTGTATGGTATGATTATGTTATTTGTTCCGCCATAATCAATAGGGTTCCACTGTAGTAGACAGTCGTTCCATTTCTAGAAACACCATTGCAAACTTTTATATTTATTGTAATTTTACCACCTTGAGCGCAGTGATATTAGGTGCCAATCAGCACACTTTTTAAAGTGCCAAAAAGCTCTGAGCGCGGTTGTCATCTATAGTTGTAGTTAACCAAAACGTCAATTTTTTACCTTATATAAAAATATTCAATCTTTATAGAAATTCTTCAAACTTGCAGGCTTACAAATGTGATAAAATAATGTCCGGCAATTGCCTTTCTTAACATCTGATTGAAGATCAATCCTAAATCAAATTCGTTTGCCATTAAATTTTCAAATATATACTGAAAACTTGCAAAGAAATCGTTTTATGACTATAATATAAAATGTTGTAACATCTTAAATAAAGATCTTGAAACGTGAAATACAAATACTGATAAAAGTACAAACATGGGAAATTTGAGAATTTTTCATGTAGTCTGCCACTGGTAAGCATTAATGACAAAGAAAGAAGTTGTTTAGAACTGTTGTACCATATAAAGATTTTAAAAACTAAATTTTGCATGTTATTTTTAATTAAAGTATAAATAAACGAAAAAAAATCAAAACAACTATTTTGTTTATTTGTACTTTAATTAAAAATAATTAACATGCAAAGTTTACTCCGTTCGGTGTGCTAATTTGATAACACAAACGCAAAATTATACGATTCAAACTTTACATGTATGTCCCAACAAATTTTACATGTTTGTGCCAACAAACTTTACATAAGTTCTGAAAAAACTTTAAATGTATGTCCCAACAAAAGTTACAAGGTATATTGTATTGTTTGTTCTGCTCTAAGCGATAATCAATATTCAAATTGAGCGAAATATAAACATCTAGTAAGTTACAATGTAAGCAAATCCTTACCATTCTGACCCAAATAGTAAGTTTTACGACCTGATTTGGTTCATCCTAAAAAAAAGAAGTAAACGAACATAATACTATAAGATGATGTGCATAAGAAGAATTTATAGGGAAATCAAATTGACTATTGGTAGAATATCTAGTTCATACACAGAAGGCAAATATTTAGAATTTAAGAGAACAGCTTAGCGTGAAAACGGGGATCCAAAAGAATAAACACCCCTGTTGACAACATGCTTCGTATGTTTTTTCATGTTCGATGAATCCCAGGAAAGATACCCATAATACTGTGTTTGTCTTGAATTATCATTTAAATAAATATTGTTCCATGTTCTGTTTACGTATGTAGATGTTATGTACCATTCCATAAGATATTCTAAAACCTGTATCACTTATAAAAGTGGTTTTCTTATATTGTCTGTTAAGCATTATTCTGACCGTTTATTACCTTATTTTAAGACTTATCACTCTCATAGAGTGCAACTCTCAAATTAGCTGTTAAATATTATGGACCATCACCTCATTTAATTTTGTTGCTAGTATATGTTCATTGAAAGAAAACCTCTTACTACCACAACAATAGCATTTTCTTCACATTTAATGCTAGAGCATTACAAGCTCTTGCTTACAAGGTCGACACAGACATTTAAAGTCCCGAGGGCGGTCGGGGTATAGAAATAGGTAGTTCGGTTTCTCCACCTGCAGGTAGAACTCCCGGTTGGTTTTACAACCGTCCAGAGGGAGATGTTACAGTGTTTAGAAAACACCTCCTTCTATACGCGATAAGAACTCATTGTAACAGCTCGTTTTGAGTAGTCAGTAGGTGGCCAGTTGAAAGGCAAAATTATACTACCCTACCCAACCCACGTTTTTCCTGTAACTATCTAAATTCTTCCAGTAAGGTTCCAGGTTTACAGTCTAAATATTAATAAATTATTTGATAACTTGTTCCCATCATGAATATGGCTGAAATATTGAACGCTGGACGATAAGCAGCAATCAATCAAACATTTGACGTTATAGATTCCAGACGTTCAGATCTAACGATGCCAACAGCAGGTGAGTGTATATAATGAAATTTACTTCATATTTCTGACTTCTCTAAAATACCAACCATAGAGATAATCTGTCTAAAACCAAGACCTAAAGTGATGTTTATTTTGTCCACACCAACACAAATAGGTCGAATTCCAGGATCATAATTCTTGAAAAGCACGTTACTAATGTTCTGTGTGTACGTTGAACAATGGATATCTAAAAGAGATAATTTTAAACAGACAGTTTGAATAAAACTTTTTTCACCCCTTCGAATTCTTTTAATATATTTACAACATAAATTGAATATAGATATTATTTCAAGTTAGTATAACTTTGTAGAAATGATGGTACATATGTAATTTTATTTTATATGAAAAACTTCTCATAAATATATGATTGGAGTTCTTCAGTCATACTGATGGTTGCCTGAGTTTCACATTTTTAGAGTAACTTGGTAAAATAACCAACCTCAGATGCAAAAAAACACAAAAAAATATAAGTAATGCAATTTTAGCGAAGAATGATAAGGTAATACAATTTTTGTGATATCTATTTATTGCAAAATAATGATTGCTCTAATGGAGTTCAAAATCTCGCCTGCTGTGTATCCTTACTGAACTTTATGGTTAACAGAAAAAAAAACAGTTTTATAAAATAAAATCTAATGAATAAATAACAACATGTCAAAAGTCCAATAATATGACTTTATCAATTATGTTTTACATATAATATGGGGAAAAACCCAGGTATTATTCGTGGTAAAACCAGGTAGGCGATTTGTTTCCAAAGCAAAGAGTAAAGGTAATTTATTTTTCGATTAGTATTAAACTTTATCTTAATTAAACTTTAATTTGACTTTCTAGGTTTCGATTGTAATTTCCTAACCGTATAAAATTGAATGTTTTTGTTCTAGTTATTGTTAGTCGCTGCTCGTTGTTCATGCATATTCAAGACAAAAACAAGTTTTAACCAATATCAAAACAACAAAAATTGTAGATGGATGAGACATAAAAATGGCACCGGTTTTTGCCTTCTACAGGAAAATCAGACGGAAAATTTAGGCCTTTGTAACGACTAAAGACCTATTGTTTTCGAAAATTAAAAAAGGAGTCTTTTACATGCAAAGAATGTGGCATTGTCCAACCAAACACGCCTCATAAAAAGGGGTTCTAAGTCCTGGCGAAGAAATCGAGCAACATTTTTAATACCAACCGGTTTGTCTTCGTATTAAATGTTTTGTACATCTTTGAAAATATTTGGGTGAGAGCAGTATTATTTGACGTATACATGTACATGTTTTATTTATTTGGGGCGATTTAGAGCTTTTCACCAGGAGTTGTATTACGCTGTTTTTATAAGACCTCTAGATTTGGAAATTCTCCCTGTTTTTCTCGTTGTTGGAGTACGGTTTGTCTAGAATTTATCACATTTCTTTTTATTTTCATGTAATATTTTTTATAAAAAAAAAACAATAAAACAACGACAGCCACTTGGCCACCGGTATATCTAATGGTAATTAAAATAACTGGTGGCATTATTTGACACGTCTAATAGCTGTGATGATGAGAAAGGTGTTTTAAGAAAATACATGAGTACTTCATTTTAAAATGTTCATGTATTTGTATGTGGCCTAGCGGAAACCAGTTAATAAATTCTTGCTACCCAAGTGAAGTTTGCACCTGAAAGCTTTTGCTCATTCATTTGCAGTTTATTATCTGGTTGGCTTATATGGATTCCGATTAGCAGTTGTAGTACATATAATTTGGGTAAAAAATTCTAGTTTTACAAAGCTAAATCTTCTTTTAAATAGCTTCCTGTTTTAATGGTTCATTGTATGTACTCTAAAAATGTTTAAAAGTCTGGTTCATGTCTCAGTAGCTTTTTAGGTGGAACGTTGGTTTAATGATATTTCGACATTACACTTAAAATAGATGCAGATGTGAAAAAAATTAAATTTCCAAGATAGGGCAAAACAAGCTCGTTGTAAAAATGTTAATGACATTTTAATTTTATCCGAGTAAAATCCATTTCAGTTATTTTTAATAATAGGAAAATGAAGCTACCGAGTTTATTTGTAAAACAAAACATTAGAAAAGTTGGTTGTGAATTCAAAACCATGATACGTCCGTACTAGTACTTCAAATGTTTATTCTGTTTTTCCATTTTCCGCCTCTCATCATAAAAACGTGGTTTTTAAACTAACAACGAAAAAATTAAATTTAGGGTTTAACCATTTTTAGGGATATCAGGATATCACTAACAAAAAGGTGCACTCGTTCATGCGGTCCACTCGAATTCAACTATCCTAATAAATGCATTTTTATTGGATTGAAGCCTCCAAAAACTATTAAAATTTAAATAAATACATTTTAATGCGACTGATTTGCTTATGCATTAAATAGTTGAATGTAGAAAAATATTTCGATATTTAGAGTAAAATACTAATGTTTTCAAGATGTGTAATTAGAATGGTCAAGTAACGACTGAAGTGCTAATGGATATTATGCTTGACTGGCTTCAAATGGTGTCTTAATGCTACCTTGGAATGGCCTTGTCCGGATTAACGGCAAAAATAATTCCCATTGAATTATAATGGGAAAAAATATTTAATCAATTTTCTCAAAAGCAAGTTTATCTTTTGCAGAAGCAAAAGTGGAAAAGGGGACGTATCATTATTTTCTTTGCTGTGACCAAAAATGTTTTTCTCTGAAACTGCTTTACCAGTTAAAATTAAACCTCATTAGCATGATCCTTACGTGGTATTCTTTAACAATTTTATTTGGCATGGTCATAGACCAATGAATGGTTGCCACTGCTGAAATTGATTGAAGGGGCAATTAACTTAAAAATCTTCTTGTCTGAAACTGCTGAACCAATTAAAACCAAACTTAATGGAATGGTCCTAAATGTCCTTTTACTAAAATTATACCCTACCGACCAACCAAAATGACCGACACAACTGAATTAACTTAGTTTAACATGAGACTCAATGGAAAATTTAATTAAAATCATCTTGTCTGACACCTTTTAGCTGATTGGGACCAAGCTTAAGTTGAATGGCCCTTAGGTGGTCATTAACAAAAATTGTACCTGGCATCTCCAATAACCAACTAAGATGACCGCCACAGCCAAACTTAGTTTAACTTGGGACCCTACAGGAAATTTACTTAAGATATGCTTGTCGGAAACTGCTAGAATAGTCCTTAAATGGTCTCTCACAAAAATTGAATTTGCACCGACTTACCGAGTAAGCTGACGGAACCTTACAATATGAGAAAATTTACTTAAAATTTTCCTTGTCTGAAACTGCTTAGCTAATTGCAACTACAATGCTTGGAATGGTCGATCCTTAGTTTGCTCTCTGCTAAAATCATATCCGGCACAGTGACCAAACACATATATGTTGAGATGATCTTTGGATGGTCTCCTTTCCAGAATTGTATCTCGAATCACAACCAGCCAAGATGGCCAGCACATTCAAACTTGTTCAACATGTGAACCTATTGAAAATTCACTTAAAGTTCTCGTGTCAATAACAATTGAGCCAATTGTAAATAAACCTTTGTGGAATGTGTGAAGACGCAAATTTTGACTTCAGAAAAACTACTGTTTTCTAGACTAACTATTTAATTGTAATTCACTATATGAGTTATATACAG
>JARWCS010326318.1:0-12475 GCA_034783895.1 Geukensia demissa | reverse complement strand
ACCGTTGGCACAATATTCTAATCCAAAAAACATGGCGGCAAGTGAAACAGTCTGATCCCGTTTGGCAAGGATTTGTATTAGGAGATATATGTATTTCTTTGTGTGACCAGCACTACATGATATAAGAAATGAACTGGAAAGTATTACTGATTTGTTTTACATGACTTATTGACATATAAATCAGCTACAAAGAATATAAACACAGGTTAGAAAGACTGTCGACAAAACGTAAACAAACAAAATGGACGAATCGAACACGACTCACGACACATTGAGTGCAAGTCAGCCAAACCTAAATGAGAAAAGAGGTAGAAGTGAATCTAGAAAACGTATTCTATCAAACGATGACAATGAAATGAAACCCCCACAGTCTCGTCAGCGATCGCGATCTATCTCTAGACCATCTAAAACTAGTACGACCACTGGTCAGGCTGACCCAGATCCTGTTATGTTTAAAACACAAGGCCAATCTTTCAACATGTCAAAATTAGTAGAAACAACTATACTTAAATCCAGTGTAATTGAGTCAGTTATCCCGCCCATAATAGACAAGCTCAAAACAGACATTTTGCAAGAATTCAAAAGTATTATAACAGAAACAATCACTAAGGCCGTATCAGAGGCAGTTGAGCCCTTACACAAAGCCTTAAAACAACAGGAAGCCGAAATTAGCACTCTCCGCACAGAAAACGATTAGTTAAGGAACCACTATGAAACACAAATAGAAAAAATGAAAAATAAGTATGAAAGCTATAGAAACATTGCAAATGCCTATGCAGTTCAGATGAGTAAAAATAATGATCTACAAAGACAGATTGTTGCGTTAGAATCCAAGCTTGAGGATCTTGAGCAATACGGCAGGAGAACATCCTTGCGCTTTCATAATGTACCACTTACGAATGATGATCTTCAAAACACTAACAGTATTACAGTAAACATTATAAACAACAAGATGCAGGTTACACCACCTCTTACTGTAAACGACATCAACAGATCGCACATCATTGGTCAAATTCAAAATGGAAAAGGTCAAATCATAGCTAGATTTAGGAATTGGAAGGTTAAAAACACTGTCTACATGGCATAACGAAATCTTTATAAGAATCCGGACAATATTTTCGTAACTGAAGACCTCACAAAGTTTCGTCAGTAGATTGTCAAAGACCTGAGTAACCAGAAGAAAGAAAAAACATCCACTCATTCTGCGCATTCGATGGCCGAATTTTCGCCAAAGTGTCAGCTGAATCCCAGAAGTCAAAAGTAAAAAATGTGCAGGAAGCTCTTGATATTGCAAATGATTTAACAAAGGTTTATGAAATGAACATATGCATGTCATTGGTTTATCCAAAATTGTTATCAACATTAATGCTCTATATCATAACAGGTTGTTAATCTCTTTTTGAATAATCTCTTACAATTGCTTTGACACCTACCAGTACTAAGAAAGTTATACACAGGTTTAAAATCAACGATGTTGTATAATTTTGTTCACCATTCGATATTATCAAAATACTTGAACTGTCCATTTTACCCAAAATATCTATGAAGCAAGCAGAGCAATCAACAAAAGAAAACAAACAAACAAACAAACAAAACAAGAAAAATCCACAGGCCCAGAAACTCGCTCTCAAGATGATAAAAAAAACAAACCACCTAAAAAACTGTATTTTTCCCGCTATTGTGAGTGAGTGGTTTCGTCACATAAACTTTTACTCAGACCTACTTTCTTTTATTTTTAGATGTAAAAATTTTGGCTTGATTTGCCTTTCTTTTTTGACAATTTAACGTAAAGAATCTTTCCCTGCTCATGTAAAATTTTAATAATCTTTATGCTAATCTAATGTAAGAAAACTATGTGCAACGGTATATAATTGTACAGCCCCGGCAATAAGTATTGAACGGTTCCTTACAAAATTTAAGCACTGACATTGCTGTAGATTTAATTTATTTGAAAACTTTATTGATTTAAGGAAGGATGTATTTAAAAAAAAGTTACTTTATCTTTATAAGGGTTCGGTACTTTAAAATGCTTTAAGCTAAGTATATATAGTTATTAAAATTATGTCTTATATAATACAATGTTTTATAAATGTAACTGGTTTTGAAAAAGCTTTGAAGATAAAAAAATCTTTTAAGAAATATCAGCATATTTCGGTCGAACACTGATAAAACCACAACAATATTTGATCTGCGATATAAAGTAAATAAATCAGTTCGACATGAAAAAAATAGTCCATTCCATATCCTCTGTTTATAATGTATCAGTTATTGAAATTTTTATGGATATAAAACGGTATCATTTGTTCTACCGTCATGAGTTTGTTGTTATCATTTGATACTTTTATTGTTTCCACTGATTTATAACTTGGTTAGACCATATATGAATTGCGTCAAACAATTATTTTCTTTACAATTTTTAAGCCTCAGTTTGATGATTTAAATTTTAAGTCACACGATATATAAAAATAGTAGTTATGGCATGAAGCCATCCACTAAACGACAGTATGTATTTACAATGTTCTTAGTTAATATGGTCTAGAAGAACTTCAGACCTACAGATTTCCACAAGCTAAATGAGAATGTATATATAAAGCTAAATGAGAATTCTTGATATCCATGTTGTATAGTTCCTGTTGTATTCTGTGAACTTGTTTGATCGTAAAAAAAGGTTTTTCTTCCAAATAATTGCAATCTCCCAGCTTTCTTAGCCTTCTTACGTACAGAGCGGACATCAACGATTAGATACCGATGTTTAAGTAACATTTACAATTGAATAGTTAAACATAATACATTAAGGGCTGCGACTCTTTTATCGTCAGCTATTATTATTAGAAAAGTAGTAAAAATCTTAATGTTTGCAATATAATCAACAAAAAATATCTGTGACTATTGTAGCTACTGTTAATTAAGGTCGATATAAAGTCAGGGTAATACGTCTGTGAAGTAGAACGATCCTTAGCTTGTGATTGTTTATTTTTTTTTAATACTATCAGCTACTCTTGTCGCAATGTTTTTATTCTTATCCATTTTTATAAAGACACGAATAATTCAGTTGACGAGAATTTGCAAATAATTCACATTACGACAGCCGATACGTGTATTAATAAAGTGCTTTAAAAACAGTTCATGCTATACCGGTACGAAAAAATGGAAGGTTAGGGTATAACCCTATTAAATAGAACATTGTACACAGCAAAATGTGCCACACATGAAATTAACACGAATTCTGTGCGGAATTTTCGCATAATTTAATATCAAATCGAGCAGGGAATTTTTCGCATGAAATTCATGTCATTTTTGTGTCAAATTCACACGAAATTTTGTTCGCATGTGGTGTGGAATTTGTCGACATTATTTATGCAAATTTTTATTATTTGCATGCAATATTACGTTCCAATAACAGAATAACAGGAATTTGATGCGAAAAAATGTTGGCATTAAATTCACATCAAAATATTTACGTGTGAAAATGACACGAAAAATTTCGCATGCATTTCGTGTGTGTTTTTCATGTCAAAATGACATGAAAAAATTTTCACACGAAATTCTTATGAAGTTCGTGTAAAAATGATATGAACATATTACGCATGAAATTCATGCGTGGCAAATTTGGCTGGGTAACGTAGAAAAAAATGCTGATATTGATATTAATCTTAACAGAACCATGGTTGCTGAGGGAAGAAAAAAATCAAATAGAAGTCACGTGCTCAAGAACCGTAAACAGTTCTTTAAATTGGGACGATCCTTAAAATCTTTACGTTTGCAGCTAAATAAAACACCATAACAGTTACAACTTTTGTAAAGGTTGAAATAAACGTGCGAGTAATAAGTCTAAGTGAGGAGAAACCGAGAGAAACTGAAGGGTCACAAAAAGGGAGAAATTTCATAGATATGGCCACTACGAGAACAAAGGTAAAACTGCATAGGAAACTGACTGTACATAAAAAACTTAAACGAACATATAACTATGATCAATTCAGACCCAAATGGGGTGATCACATGTATCCCGAATGGGTAAGCAGTTATTGTCTCTATTGTCTCTGTAAAGAAACAGCCATATTACTCTTTTATCAATCCGGTATATCCAGATATGGTGTATGGCCTCAATTGTATAGTATCAAGATCAAACTTACTACCCCTTTCATATAGTGTTTAGCTATTACACTGCCACTCAACAGGTAAAGACCTGACTCCATATTTGAAAGCTATTTCATACCGGACAACAAGATTGTGGTGTCTACCGACTCATAACTTCAACAGGGGAGTAACATATCTCTGTCTGAGTACTGTCTGTCAACCACTGAGCTATACCGATAAATCAACTTTATGGAATACATGCTCGCGTATTAAAGTGTTATGTAAATGGGATATTATGGGGCAGCAGAAAGTTACGGTTGATAAACGGGATGATGAATAATAGATTTTTTTTTATTTGAACCTTTCCCCGTTGTCTTAGTGTAAAATAGACAATGAACCTCAGCTTGTATGTGAGTATTTTCTTTATTTGAACACTTCGTAACAATGTCATTAGGCTTATCCCTAAGAATCTATAATTTCATAAATTATTTTAAAAAATATAGCAACAAAAATGAATTTAGAGGATGTTTTTTGTTTAATAAAAATTTAATGTTTAACAAGTTAGAACTAATTGACCAAGTCTGAAAAGGTTATTTCAAGTCGAATAGTTAACAGTGGTGCAAACCATCAAGACAAACATACCTACAGGAATTTTAGCGTTGGAAACAATTTAATTGCTATTTTTTCCAAGATTTTATTTCATTTTATTGGAGTTATTATGATATTGACCACGTTACTGTGAAACCGAATTCTAATAACAAAATAGATGTTGACCAATGTTTTAACACCGGAACTCATTGGGAATTTTGTTATGTTGTATGCGCATTTAAAGGAGTAATAACTCGTCATTAGCATGAAAACCAAACGCTACTGTCTATTAATCTCACTTCATAGAATGCATTTTTCAAAAATAACATTTTTTAATCCCAATAAAATTTTGCGAAATGATGTATCTTGGCGAGTCTAAACATAAACTGCTTTCGTTTTTATATTCTTTTCAATGGTAAATGAACCTGGAGAAAGAGAAAAGTCTCTATTGGATTTATAATGCAAAAGGGAGATAACTCTCTTGGCGGGGTTTTACAAAAAGCCGCGTAGAATGCCCATAGAATAACATATTACTTAAATGTAATTGCAAAATTTCTGTCTCATATCAATGCTACATATATACAAGTAATTGTTTGATATCATTCCTTTTAAAAAAAATTCTATTATTATTATTTCAGGAGATAAAAAAATTACAATTGGAAATTCCTCACATTAAACAGTTTTTATGTGCCTGAAAAGTATCTGGTGAGAGCAAACTTTAATTTTTATATTTTATTGGACGACTCACTGGGTTCTACTTCTTGACAAAACATTATCAAAATATTCCCAAGATAACATTTGGAAATTTCCAAAATTCATTCTACGGAGTAAGGTTTACAGTAAG
Source organism: Geukensia demissa (assembly GCA_034783895.1). NCBI lineage: Eukaryota > Metazoa > Mollusca > Bivalvia > Mytilida > Mytilidae > Geukensia > Geukensia demissa. Next base: position 6,966 of record JARWCS010326318.1, on the reverse strand, counting down.
AAAATCCGAGATTTAATTTTTGTTTGATTGGAATTTAACGCCACTTACAACAATATAACCATTTTGCGTGGTACCAAGTCAGACGCGAACTCGCGCCGTATAGGTGATAGGCTACAGTGATCTGAACAAGTAAGTTTTAATCACTACCTTGACCACTCGGCTAACCAGTACCCCGAGATAAAAACTTCGTAGAAGAAATACTCAAATCCAAAACAAAATCGCAATGGGAAGCCAAATTCAGTAGAAGTGACATCTCCTATGTGTAATACGTTCGGATTTATCTCTGTTACTTCAGGGTTTCGAACTTAAACCAATACATCAAATCACTGTGTATAACAATGAGATAAATTTACTGTCAGACAAATCTGTCAACAGGGCTGGTGAATACCTAAGTGACCTCTGGTCCACCAGTAAGTGTATCGAACAAATGGTTCCAAAATGCATGCAGCTGAGGCCTGACGTCAAATTTGATTTGATGACAAATGCGTAAAATCCGCAGTCTACCTCAAAATCCATTTGTAACATAACAAGGTAAACTCAAACAATGTTTCTCAAGTTTTAAACAATGTTATGGATGTAAATGTAGTTGTTATTGTAATTTTTAAAAAAAAAGTTGACTATGTCAGGGGCAAATAGTGTTGGCCTGTTAAAAATTAATTGCAAATGACATATTCTTTATCCCATAACGAACTTTTTCGTTACCATTGATTCTTTAAATTGATTTTTCATTAATATCTCTCTAGGAACACTAATTTACAAACAATTTGATTTTGTAAACAACATTTACATGTTTATCTCAAAATGAATTATTTCAGCTTCAATTTTGTGCAGTAATAATGAGAATTAATTGATTATTTGATTTTCATGTTGTTTTTGGTTCCACAATGGTTACAGTCCTGAAAATTGTAAAAGCTATGTTATTTGAACAAAAAATATAATGTTATTGTTCGTAACCAATTTGTAGATTATGGCAGGATATACTTTTAAGAGGGATTAACAGAAAATTTAAGTCCCAAACTAGAGAAGCTACAGAAACTGATAACAAAGCATTAAGTGAACAATACAGAATCGATATAGAAATATATGGAGAAATACTCTGGTGCACTGTAAGAATAAGCCGTTTTTGCCCTTTCAAGACGCCCACCACACGCTGGTTGTAAATTCAGTGAAAACGGAAAAGCGCAGTAGAAGGCAACAAAATTATCAAGAAGTATTTTCCTTTGGAGAAATATATTTTATAATATCTCGTAATGACGCCCGTATATACTAAAATGCAATGAATTCAACTTATAAGTCGAGGTCATGACATTTTCATGTGAACATGATTCCAAGATGAAACAACTTATTAAGAAATTCCTGCTCTAGAATATCTCATCAAATGAGAGACTTTTCTTAACCATGGTCCTGTTAACGATTTATGTCTAACCCTTTGGTATCTTCGATTTCTTTTTTCTTTATTATTCCAAAGGAGCGAATAAATGTTGCTACTTGTGAATGTAATGTTCATGATTGTCTTCAAGATTTGTTTTCAAACAGACTTTTATCATTGTCTTATTACTGTCATTTCTAGGTGTAAGTCAAGGTCAAACAGTCCGTCATTTTGCTGGACGACATTACAAACGAGTTAAGATAGCACAATGTTACAGAGAAGCATATACATTTGCTAAACTTCTATAATTAAGATATCGCTGCTTAGCTCGCTCAGTAATCTTTCTCCCTCCCTGCTTTGCATCTTGGAGTACGTTGCAAGAGCTCAGTTAATAAGAGAAAAGGATCTATTAACCACTACGTGCAAAAGTAATGAGCTACTTGATGGTATAACATTTTATCTAGATTTTTTTATATTTTGCTCATGAATAACATTTAAATTTTTTTTTTTTTCAATGTATTAAGTGTATAAAGTATAGTTTTGCAATTTTTATGTTAACTGAGAGGATTCAAGCAACTATGGTTTAATAGTGCAAGAATATCAAACCAACAGTACAAACAACCACAGCTTATTGTTCAGTTTCCACGAGCATTTTGAGCATGCGATGTAAGTACAGTCTCTTCTCCATATTAAGTTTAGCCTGTAGTAAAAATTAGGTCAGCAAATTGTTTATTTTTTCTACTTTGGTTGAATAAACAAGAAGATCAGTATAGAATCGGAGTAAAAATTTGCTGCCATATAAACCGATAAAACCTTACACTTGTTTTGGTACAATATATACATATTTCTGTCATAATAAATTTTTTACTTTGTGGGGATCCTTTACTGAATGTGCAATGCACCTGATGGCATAAACATACCTATAGTTATCTCTCTCTAAAAATAAGCAAACCGTATTAAGAGCTTAAACGAGCACTTTATGGACGTGCTATAATAGCACAGTTCATTATATTAATTTTGGTCTAGCCATTTGGCCAGTGTATTATCTAAGTTAAAATTCTTTGGTTTTATACATCATATGTTAAGTATAGATGCGGGGAGGGTTTGGTCGTCACTAAACGGGTGGAGTCTACCAGTTTGTAGTGTTTTTACAAAAATCTGTAAATGTTTATGTAGTGTGAAAGTTGGGAAAGGTCATATTGACAATACGGCATGTTTTAGTACATGACACGGTTTAGACATTAGTCAGCATCTCTGACAAACAAAAGGACAACATCTAAGTATTTGTTATGTATAGTGAAATATTATAGATGTTGTAATGTTTTTTTTTTACAAAATTATCAATGTTGAATAAAAATAGAGAATTCAAATTCAAATTCGGTGTTAACTAAGTCAACCCCTTATATTGATTGCAGAGAGTTGTAATCTGACGCGTTATGGAAATATTTTATATCTTACAATAATATCGTTTCTGAAGGTGATTATGGACTTTTTTCAAATCACGGTAAATTGGATTTAGTATTTATCGTCGCATGAAGTTTACATTCAAACAACAAAAGCATAACGCATACAGTTAAGTTTTTATTTCAAACTGGGTTCTTATTCAAGAAAGTCGATGAACTGATCCAATATTGTTAGAAAGCAATTGTTTTTCACCTGAATCTGCTAATGAAAAACAAGCGTCCAATATTTTAGAGTGGATTTTAATGTTTATTTAATGTCAGTAAGTCTAAATCTATGAAATGACAACTAAATATTTTGTCAACAACTTGAATATTCGATTAAACACAATTAAAATACTGCAATCGACTTTTTCGTTGCGTAAATCTTCACGATTTCTTAAGAACAGGGGGTTTATTTTCTTGCGGTAGCATGGAAATGGCTTATTCAATGTTTTGCTTTTTATGGTATTAAAAAACACGATACAAGTTTCCATGTCAAATACTATCAATTTGCATTGAGAGGCCTGTCGCAAGAACTTTGTTGGATTTTTGTTGAATATGTTTATAGAATCGTAATTATTTAATTTAAACAGATGAAATAGTTTTGTAGAACTACTTGACATGCAGGGTTATTTATTCTATAAACATTTTAGTAAATAGCACGTTGAACAATTTGTATATATATTTAGTTAGTTGCATACATTCAACAAAAAACATATAAAACTTGATCCCAAAATCATATTGCACAGTTTTTATTTGGTTGTTTTTTAATATTTGCAGGAACTGACGTTTTTATCTTAGGAAATTGATTTATTAACGCTTTATGCTTGTTTTTGTTTTTAGCATTAAGACTATCAGCAGTGGTATATATTAAGATGATTTATTCAGGCAAACACATTTATTAATATCTCTGGCATATTGCAGACTAGGACTTTTTATAAAGCATTTGAAATACATATTTTATGAATAACAAAGCTTCAAATAATTAAGTGTTTCTGATTGGACTAAGTGCTGCAATTTAGTATTAGGAGATGTTGAATGATTGTATATAAGACAGCCATCAAAAGCGTATAAATTACAAATATTTCCAGGTAAATCAAAGACCTTCAACAATGGACAAAGGCTTTTAAAATCCCAAAAATAAAATGTGACCTATTAAATCATATTTGAAGGGATCTTTGTAACTCTTTATCATAAACTAGGATAAAAAGTTTAAAAAAATATGTTCTTACATCTATTTTACACAAAAACATTATTCCAAGTGGATAATAATTTACCTATATTCTTCAAGTACAAGATATTTGTTTAAGAGATTAACCTGGATTCATACGGCCATAAATTGTATGTCTGTTTAAGGTTACGTAAATGTTAAGAAGATTGCAGCACATCTCAATAAGAAGTTATGAAAGTGCAACATCTATGAACATTTACAAGGTCTTTATCAAGAACGGAATCCCATAATTTAAGTTATAAGTCGCTCGCTTAATTCACAAGAAAACATGTTAAATTGCAGGATAAATACCGATACGTTCATAAATGCATGTATAATAATCAAAATAAAATACTTAGTACAACGCAATTACTAGCCAAGCGACAGGCACATGTAGCATGTGGCGGAATTAAACAAATGTATGTTATTTCCTTTAAATCAAAACGGTCCCTGTTCTGCTCGGCTGAAGGTAACCATTTACACACACACACACACACAAACTTGGTATTCTATACTAGACAAAAACAAAAACAATAATAGGGAAACTGAAGAAACAAAAAAAAACCTTGAATTTACTTTTAAAAAAGCACACAAACAAAACAATATTAAAATTGATTAAGGTGCTTGTCCAATAAATGGTTAAGTTAACTGAAAACAAGTGAGATTGTTTCCTGTGATTAAATACCAGCTGGCCATTCAGCAAAGGAAGTAATCAAATAAAGAACTATTTAGATATAGTACTGTATGGTGTAGCATTGTGATGGTAAGCACTGCCAAATTAGCATTTGTTTAAAGAAGCAATGCGAATGTCAAGACCAATGCTGGCGAATTTATAAGTTCTAAGAAAATTGACGAATCCAAACCCATTATACATTCGTTTACACAAGAAACATTACGTGTCAGTGAAACATTTTCTTTTTCATTTGAGCTCTTTTAAAACTTATGTTACAGTAGAAAGATGGATCAGATATATTTTCTCTTTTGCAGGAAGATCCGCTATTTATATAAATTTTAAACTCCTAAAATTATGTAGAGGCTTCGAAATTTATCGCATGTAGAAGTTCGTTTCGCTGAATTTGCTTCATAATTTGATTGATTTGGATTTAGGTACTTCTTCTACTAGGTTTCAGTCTTGGATCTAGTTTGATTTGGTTCTAATGCTGCTGATGACAGCATTTTACTTCACATACGTGTACAACGTAAACAATTTGCCATATTAAAGCACCATTGGTAAACCTGTATTTTTAAGCAGATTGTGATAAAGATATCCTCGCTATCAAAGTTTAAGCGTAAGATTTTGTGCATTCACAAAAAAAAAAATTCACACTGGTGAATAAATATTATACAATCTCGCAAAAACATTCATTACATTGAAGCAAATTTGTTCTATAACAATTGGCTTAAAAAATTAGCCGTTTCTAATATTAACTTCATTGTATCGTAAACAATTTGATAATTTCATCTCAGGTACTCACCGCAGCTCTTTTTACAATATGATGGGAGTAACCATTATTTTCCTGTTCTTCCAAACTATTAACAGGATCTATAGACCAACCATAAAGATCAGCTTTAAATACAACAACAGCCTTCCCAGATGCTCCATTTTCGTTTCCAGACTTGTCTCTTACTGTAATTTCAATCATGTAATCTTTCCCATCAGTTAAAGATGAACCCTTATTTAAGGTTATACTTCCATCGTTTGGGTCTATTGTAAATAGTGCCTCTTCGTTTCCTTTCTGTATTGAAAAATAATGTTCTGCACATGGACAATTCCCGTTGCTTTTACAAGTCTCAATTTCATCTTTATCTATTACTTCAGGTTGAAATATAATTCCACCATCATTTTCTAGTGTCCGAACTTTTACTTCATAAATGTCTTGTGTAAATTCAGGTGCGTAGTTATTTACTGAAAATATTGATTTAAATTCATTATAATGTATGGTGATTTGTGATGTAGTCCTTAAAACGTGTGGGAAATTTCATTTAAATGACAGAGAGAGAAGGGGGAACAAAACCTTGAACTTAATAAATACTGTTCCTACGGAATTGAAGTTTCTAGTTAGAATACCCTAAACATAAGTTCTACGGTGTGTACTGTGCTATCCAAACAAACCTAGGATTTCTAGAGAACAGTCACCAGTACTGTCACTACCGATATATTATGGTAGATCTAATAGATTTATTTGCGATAATGGTTCCGGTTATTATAGATTACAACGGGTGTTCTCTTTCCATGTATGTCAAAATACGTGTTATATTTTACTATTATGTAATCTTAAAATAGTTTTAAAATACCAATATTTAAAAACAAAAGTTCTGAGTCGAATCACTAGGTGACAGATTTTTACATCATAGTCCAAGGAAGAAAAAAATATTTCGAGACAAACAAAATGATCGGAAACTTCCCATGAACAGCAACTTCTTTACTATAGTTCATGAACACCGCGAAGCTCTCAACAAACCAGAAGGGGGAACAAGTACAACTGAAAAATAAGCAATATCTCTCCCATGCGCAGCAACTTTAAAAAGTTCTAACAGTAATCATGAGAGCGATGCTTCATTGAAATGTTTTAAAAGAATTATAGTATATAAAGAAATGTAAATGCAATCTACACTTAACGATTGACTTCCTTTTAACTTATTTATGGAGCATATTTTAACGCTTATTGTATAACAAATCATGTTGGCGTTGTTGGTTTTTTACATCACTTCCTATTTCAAAACATACAGTCATCTTGATTTTTTAAGATCGATCTTTGTTTTTACAGCAATATTTCCATGCAGCACAGATGGTACGGAATGATATTTACATGCATATCGATTGATTGATTGATTGAATGGTGCTTAACGTCCACTGGCAAATATTTCATGCATATTCAGGATGGGAGCATATTAATGATGAGTGATGATGAATGAACCCTGCTTTGTACTAGACCGACACGCTG
>JARWCS010326297.1:0-12475 GCA_034783895.1 Geukensia demissa | reverse complement strand
TGCGATGCGAGTTAAACGCAACCCGTTTTTGTATGGTACAAACCCAGGCGCGAACTCACGCCGTATAGGTAATAGGAAACAGTGATCTGTACAGGTAAGTTTAAATCAACTACTTAGAATACTCGGCCACCCAGGCCACGACGTCAAATTGAACAGAGAACAGATTTCGTGCTCGTGAAAAAATTTCTACAGGAAAATTCAGGAATAAATGTATTACAAAATACTAATATCAATTTGATGCACTGTATTGCAATGAGTCTTTTAATCAGGAAACCATAAAACAATGACTACGTAACAAATATTATGTAGTGGAACATATCATAATGGAATATTTCTCCTTCATTCAAAATACCAGCCGTTTATAACACTTTTAATGGATATTTTTTATACCACAGAAACAAAAATGTGTTTCTTTTTCTGATGAAAATTCTCATATATAAAGAGCTTTATTCATGTTGCTTTAGTTCTTACAAAGTGGACATGTAAAATGTCTACGCACTTGACAAGTTAAATTGTTCTTTTGTATCGTAATTTCAAGGTATTTGTCTCGTGTAAATTCTTCAATGGCTTTTATGTTAGTGGCATACATTTAGGTTAGTTTCTATTATTAAAGGGAAGTTTTTTAAAGTGCATTATAGTACATGTACTTCGTCATGTAGTGGACATAAATGCGAAGGACAGGCATAAATGTGATATAAATATATATTTCAATATGTAAAAATTTTATTTGTGTTAATCAATAAGGATTTATGTAAGTTTTCCTAACAGATGAATAACATTTGAGGTCAATATCAAAGAAATAAAATGGTAATTCCTCATTGTTTTGTCAGAATGGACTCATGGGAAAGAAAGAAACATTAGCTTTTTGAACAACAAATTCAACCTATCCCAACGAGAGATCAAAGGAAAGAATTAATAAAATAGCAGCAACAGACCAAGTATAAAAATCAAACAGAAATTCACTCAATCTGACTTGAGCTAGACTACCTGAATTGAGTTAATATACTACACACAAACACAAGGAAAAAAAAGATACCCCTCTAAAGATTGGTCGCAGTTAATGAAAGCAAGAACAAGGTGGGATTCCTAAAGATAAGTCATTAAACCTATCAACACGAGATTTGATCAGAACAGTATGTCTGAAGATTTAATACTGTGTTGCCAATAAAAGTAAGGAATGACGAGGTGGATGCTATAGCTATAAAATCAGAAGACAGACTAGATCAAGACCAACAAAAAAGAAATGAAAGACAAACATAGTACGCACAACACTACACAGAAATTTATAATCCTTTTCGAAAACTTATTTCCGGAAGTCCAAGATTAGTTTGAAAATAAGATTTTGTAAGAGTTTTTCCTCTTTGTGGGTAGGCCGTCACATCGACGTAAGAATGAGCAAGGAGAAAAAACTCGACTTTCCCCTGTACTTTATCTTAAAGCATTTGCTTTCTACGACTGCCAGATTGTAGTTAAGGTATTAACGCTCCACATTTTAATTTATAAAAACTAAAAATGAAAGCTTTAACTATTTAACCTTGACAGAAATTGATGCACGTTTTAGCGTTGATTTTTATGGAAACTTTATACTACACTACCCGGAAGCCGGGAACCAGAGCGGTAAATTTTAATTTTAGAAGGAACCACGGCCTTCCGGAAATGGGCTTTCAAAAAGGGCTTTAGCTAGAGTAACATGAACACTACCAAAACTATGATGAATTTTTAACGATAATCCGTACCAACAAAAACAAGTTCTAATGTACTTATTACAACGTCGAACCTGTGCCTATATAATGTTGATAAGTTTTTTTTTAAAGGAACAGTGATATTCAATTTAACAATTTAAAATTTGTATGTTTATATGTATGTTTTATATAGAACGTAGGATTAAATGTCCCTTGTCGAATCATATTTTATCATTTGTACCCGTATTTTTGTATTAAATATTAAAAGTCTTCACATGCTTTTGATATCGTTATTTCTGCTGCAAAAGTTTAACCGTAAAGTGTAGGTTTGCGATCATTAAAGTCAGAAACTTTTGGTTTAAACAGGAGAAAAATGAACTAGATGTGTTTGTTATTGTGTCGACATCTTAATTAGAACTTAAATTACTTTTAGAGTTTCAATAATTTGAATGCTGATACAGAGTGCTTCTTTTGCTATGTTTGGATCTTGGACTTCCTATGTTTTAGTTCTAATACTACTGTTGAGAGGTTACTGCTTGAAATGTAAATAAAGCAAATCTAAATTCTCCATATTTATTTAAACAAAAGAACAAAAGCTTGGAATACACGAACTCCTTTACAAACAGGAGTGGATTCAGGTGCTCATGAAGGAAAATCATTCCCCGTCTTGTGCGCAACACCGGTCGTGAAATCCTAAATATTAAATCCCGGTAAACGTCAATTCGAGATGTCTAAGCTGGAAATTTTGTATTTTGAAATCACTGGAACGATACCATTCCTGGTGGATCATTTTCTCGAAGGTATTCACCAGCCCGGTTTCGGACTTGTCAGACTTGACTTCAATTGCCATGTTTGGATCTTGGACTTCTTATGTTTTGGTTGTAATGCTACTGATGAGAGTTTACTCCTTGAAATATACACATAACAAACTTAAATTCTCCATATTTGTTCAACATGTTCAATATTGGTTATTTTGTATTTAAAAAAATAACCGGGTCGATACCTCTGCTGTTGGATCATGTCTACTTTATTTTTATTTTTACAATAATAATAAGTTCAGTGTTAACTTATCATTTGATGTATTTATTTGTATTTAGGGACATTTAGATCACGTCACAAGGGCACGTTAAGTGGAAACCCGCTTTTCTTGTGGGATTTTGTGAGACCTATAGATTGAAAACGTTGGAAGCTTCTTGACAAAATGTAGTGCAGTTTATTTACCTGAACCTCATTGTTATACTGTTTCGTTATATTTTTTTTCATTTAATTTGCAGTGATTATTATCATGAATGTAATAGAACCTAAGCAGGTTTGTAAAAGCCGCCATAAGCTGAACAGGTGTACATTTCCTTCAAATTCAGTTGGTAGATCCATGAGAAGAGAAACCTCCAATGTTAGTGTAGCCGCTCTGAGGGGCGTTAAACACAAACACTAGTAGGATTCATAGTTGATTTAATTATACATGGTAGAAAAAATACCCTACAACATATAATAACACACAATAACTAGACATGACAAAGACAGTACATAAAACATATATGAACTATAGGAAATAACTGCGGTATACAATCATTTCAATTTAAATAAAATATGTATATCTGTTTTACTCTCATATAATTCAGATGCTAATTTCAATAGTGTAAATATTGAATCACAGCTGATCAGTCAAACACACCTCATATATTATAATGAGCTGTAGAAGTTTAAATGTCCATGTAGGTAAAAATATAGCACATCTAGTATTGATTATTAGGATTTTAAAAAAATACTCACAAACATAAACAATTCACAGACAAGACAATACAGGTATTTAAATATAACACAGAACACAAATCTTACCCTGTATATGGTACAAAGGTCACATGTGTATTTGCTATTGGCACAGTTCTTGACCACACTTTAATAAACATCAATCTGCATATATATACCTGAATATAAAAATACAACAATAATAAGTCCACTATTTTGGACTAACCCATTGACAATATAAAATACAACACATATAATGAAAATAATACTTTCAGAGCTCAATACCTATTTCAGTGGTTCTGTTCAGTTTATTTATTATTAGGTTGAAAATATGAATATGACTTATTTAAGATCATGTAGAAAATGTATCAAAACTAAAGCTCAGCTATGAATTACTTTACTCTTTCATACTCCATTTTTCCTTCCATTCAATTCATTTACTCACTTCACACACAAAGTATTAAAATAACAAACTGTTAATTTCTGTTAATTAGAAAATGAGAATTAGACTGACCTGGAGTGAAAAACATGAAGATCCAAGATATATCATAAATACTATATGAATCTATTGAAAATATCAGACAGGCATTATTTTGACTTCCAAACAAAACCAATATGTCTTCAACAATTAACAAAGAATATAATAGTAAGGCCTATGACCTATGAATTGACCAATCAGAAAACAGAAACTTCCCTCCATATGACATCACAAGAAAGAGGTTCTCCAAAGGATATTATGAAACAGAAAATCCTAAGAATACTAAATATGGGAACAGAAATAACTATCCATAAAATATATTGAACTTTATTATACAACTAAATACTATAATCAATAAATCATACATACTAGATATATCATATTTGATTAAACACTTAAATATGTATCTGCCACAAACTCCCCCTCGATAAGAAATGACGTCCCTGTCATTTCAAATGGGAGTTCAATAAACAACATGAAAACTGACAATACATAATAAACATGATAAAATACAATTATGTGGGAAGATTGCACAGAGAGCAGAAAAAGTCCCCAGGTGGCAAGCGCCCCTCTGGTTGGTTTTCCATTCTCTGTACATGTACCCAAAACTACATCAAATACAACTATAGTTAAAACATGTCTAGTCCTTGGTAATCACTGATAGTAGTGCCTCGCCTGCCTGTTTCTCTAGACCTGAAAACAAACCCTTATGTATGCAATCTGTAATAAATGAGGCCTTTTGTTGCCACTGTTGTGTAACTGGAGCAGCAAACTTAGTGACGTATTCACCAGAACGCATCCAGCCTGGTTCCTTTCTTACTCTTGATGATCTTCTTAGACCAGGTGATGTATCTGCTGGTGCTTCTTCCTGCTCAGCCGTATCTTGCTGTTGCTGCACCGGCGTATCTGTGGAAGCGCTTCCCTTGGTGTCATAATCTTCAGAATCATCTCCACTGACACCAGAAGCAGTAGAGTGGGCGTCCCCATTTGATTCTGAGTCTTCCTGTATCTGAGAATCTGTGTCCTGCAGAGTAGCATCTGCATCAAAGTCTGGATGATGCACTATCCTAACAGGAACAAATGACTCATCATCACTACTGTTGTAATCTGAAACGGATGGTTCAGGTGAAGGCTCTCTTCTCGTTCTAGTTCTGGTTCTCGGAGCTGGAACTGGTCTTGGTGGTGGTGCTGGTTTCCTCTCAGTAATGAATCCTACAGGCAGTAGAAGGTTTCTATGGAGAGTGCGTTTCCGGCCTTCTCCGCTCTCTTTTTGCACTGTATACACTGGGACATCAGTATTCGGCTGGTCCATGATGATGTACACGTCGTCCTCCCAGCGGTCTGCGATCTTGTGTTTACCATCATGGGCTACCACTTTCACTAATACTCTGTCTCCAAGTTCCAAAGTTGCTCCTCTGGTTCGAATGTCATAGCCTTCTTTTTGTTTACTTCTGGCTTTCTCTGCTGCCTTGGATGCTATGTCATAGGCTCTGACAAGTCGCTCTCGTAATTCCTGGATGTACTTGGACTTTGGCATACTGTCGGCTTCTGTGGTGAGTCCAAGTGCGATGTCAATAGGCAAGTTAGGCTCTCTACCAAACATCAAGAAAAATGGTGACTGGCTGGTTGCTTCATGGCGGGTACAATTATAGGCATGCACAAGTGGCGCTACATGAGACTTCCAGTTTGTCTTTTGGTGTGGCTGTAGAGTTCCTAACATCCCTAGTAACGTTCGATTGAACCGCTCTGTCATCCCATTCCCCATTGGATGATAAGGGGTGGTCCTGGATTTCTTTATCCCTAGTAGTTGACATAACTCCTTTATCACCTTACTCTCGAAGTTTGGTCCTTGATCCGAGTGTAATCTCTTTGGGATGCCGTAGTGTACCACAAAGCAGTTGAACAGAGCTTCGGCAGTTGTCCTGGCTGTCTGATTTCTTGTCGGTACTGCTTGTGCATAACGGGTATAGTGGTCAGTGATGACAAGGATATTCTGAATACCTCCTTTAGATGGTTCCAATGTCAAGAAATCAAGGCACACCAACTCCATAGTCTGCGAAGATGTAATGTTGATCAGCGGAGCTCTGTGCGGATCTTTCTTCCTCTTGAGGCATCTGTCACAGTGTTGGATCCATTCATCTATATCCTTGGTCATAGCTGGCCAGTAAAACCTATCTCTCACCAAGCTGTTAGTCCTATCTCGTCCTGGATGACCCATCTCATTATGAAGACACTCTAAAACAACAGGTACATGACTGGATGGCAAGACTAGTTGTCTGGTAACTTTCCCATCTGTTGTTATCTCCCTGTAGAGAATGTCGTCATACAACTTCAGCTGGTCGAAGTGTCTTTTCAAAGGACTAGGTGGTAATTGGCCTTTCTTCGGAGTCGATCCTTTTCTTACACAATCAATCCATGGCTTAAGATCTGGATCAGCCTGTTGAACTTTACTCCAATCAATACTGTTCTCTATTGTCATATGCATGTCAATGTTCATGGTATCCATTACATCCAGAGCTAATGCTAGTGTGTCCACAAAAGGTGTTGCTATGGATCCGCATATGGCTTTGACACTGTCACTGGACATTACGGATTCTTCCTGTTGTTGAGCCGGTAATCTTGACAATGCATCAGCATCTAAGTTGGACTTTCCGGGACGATAAACTATGTCAAAATCATAGGCTCCTAGTGCAGACAACCATCTGTGGCCAGTTGAGTCCAATTTTGCTGAGGTTAAAACATATGTCAGCGGGTTATTATCCGTCACAACACGGAACTGGTGACCAAATAAGTAGTCGTGGAACTTATCCGTGATGGACCATTTTAAAGCGAGGAACTCCATCTTGTGCGCAGGATAGTTTCTCTCGGTCTTACTTAATCCTCTGCTGGCATAAGCTATTACACGGAGATGTCCTTCCTGTTCCTGATACAAGACTGCTCCTAATCCCAGACCACTGGCATCTGTGTGTAGTTCGAATGGTCTCTGGTAATCAGGGTAGGCAAGTACAGGTGCTGAAGCTAACTGCTGTTTCAATTGATTAAAGGCTTTCTCCTGTTTGTCACTCCAAGTCCAGGGTTGTTGTTCTTTCTTTTTCTTCTTTCCTGTCTTTGGTTTTGGTGTTGGCATAATGTCTGTTAATGGACGAGCTATCTGGCTGAAGTTCTTAATAAACCTGCGGTAGTAACCGGCAAATCCTATAAAGCGTCTAACTTCCTCCGGTGTAGTAGGAGTGGGCCAAGATACTACTTTCTCTATCTTTTCTGGATCGGTTTCGATTCCATCCTTAGATATGATATGGCCAACGTACTTCACTTTTGGCATAAAGAAGGAACATTTGCCTGGTGACAACTTCAAATTAGCTTCACGTATTCTGTTGAAGATCTTTTCCAGTCTATCTAGGTGTTCTTCGTAAGTCTTTGAAAAGATGATTACGTCGTCTATAAATATACAGCAGATATTCATATGGTAATCGCTAAGGCATTCTTGCATAAGGCGTTGGTATGTCGCTGGAGCATTGGTCAAACCGAATGGCATGCGGTTATACTCATACAAACCAAGTGGACCAACTGTGAATGCTGTTCTTTCCTTATGGGCATCAAATATGTCACACTGTAAATATCCAGCTTTCATGTCGATGACACTAAAATAGCGATTTCCACCAAGACAGTCCAGTATATGCTCTATCCGAGGCAATGCGTAAGCATCTTTTTTAGTACGGCTGTTTAATAAGCGATAGTCCACACAAAGCCTTAGGGATCCATCCTTCTTCTTAACAAGAACTACATTCGATGAGAATGGACTGTGAGATTTCCTAATGATCCCTGTTCGCAACAGTTGGTGAATGTGCGATTTCACTTCTTCGTACTGGGAAGGTGGTATGCCACGGTACTTCTGTTTAAATGGTCTTTCATCTTCTAGTTCAATCTTGTGCTTTACTAAATGGGTGTGTCCTACATCAGTATCGCTCTTCGAAAATATATCGCTGAATGATGTTATGAAATCCTTTCCTCTTGTTAGTTCATCTGATGACAAGTTGTTAACATCAATCTTGACTTGATCTAGTAGTGGGATGGTGAATTCTTGATTCTCTGGTGTAGGTTGGTTTTGAATACTAACTGGCTGTAGTTCGGCAATGATTGACTTTGGCGGAATAGTGACGGTCCTGGTCGTGATGTTGCTGATGTTGATGTCTACCAATTTACTAACTCCATAATTGTAGTCTACCAATGATGGTGCAATATCTAAGTCTGATGGAATGACTGACTGGGATGTTGATTGAATCATGGCTGCTGTAAGATGATACGGTAAAGCTTTATCAATGTAACCGGCAATGCAAATGTCGCTATTCGGTGGAATGGTTACAGTCTTTCTCTCAGCACTCTTTATAACTGCTAACTTGCTTGCTTTTTCCAACTCCTTTTCCCTCATTGCAATACAGCGGAAAGATGTATACCAGGGTGTTGTCAAACGTGCAGTCTGTAAAAATTTTGGTCCATGTTGATTGCGGCAGATGTCCATAATATTGAGTAAAAGGTTAGTTCCAATGATAAGTGTACGGTACTGTAGAGTTGTAATCACTGTCGGGTACAATCAAGAATAAGCATCTGTGATTCTGATTTAGCTGTTTGATGAAAATTTCTGTCTCTATATATCCGGTGTAAGGTAAAGATTGTCCGTCAGCGCATTCAATTTGAAGTAATTGGTTGATGGTTTTGATGGGTAAATGTTGAAGGAATGTATCATAAAATTTCTGACTAAGTGTTGAGACGGTTGACCCAGTATCCAAAAGAGCTGTTGTTGTAATTCCATTAATTGTAACCTCTGTTTCTGTAGTGGTGCCACAAAGTCCTGCTGGTATCTTTTTCTTTTCGGAGTTGTTGACTGAAATGTTATGCGATATCTGTCGGACGGGGCTACTGTGTGTCATCTGGTCTACTTCCTGCCCCTCGGCGTAGACTCCTTGGCATTTAAAGTCTTATACTGACCTGGCTTATTCAAGCAACCTCTGGCCATGTGTCCCTCTTGTCCACAACGATGGCAGTATATGGGCTTCCTTGGTTGTTGACTGTCTTTACTATCATTGGTGTCATTTCCTCTGTAGGGGGTGTAAGTAGATCTAGAGTTTCCTCTGTAATTACCTCTGTATCCTCTGCCTCTACCTCGTCCAGAATAGTAAGATCTTGACTGTGGCTGCTGGTACTGTTGAGGTCCCATTTCTAATCTATCGAGTCTGGAATTGATGGATTTAAGTATGCCTTTAAGTCCTTCATCGTCGTCATCCTTGTCATCATTGGTCTTAGTGATGGCTTTCTTTGATGTTCCCTTCGTAGACTTAGGTGGTGGTGTATCAAGATTATTGTCCTTCTCTATCCTTCGTAGAGCTACACGCAATGCATCAAAAGTGGTGTACTTTTCTTTTTCGTAGTGGCTGATTGATTTCAGATGCGGACGCAAACCTTTCCATAACATATCATGTAACATTCCGTCAGCATCAGGTCTACTCACTTTTCCTGTCTGTATGGCTTTCTCAAGGATGTCTTCGAGACGAAAGCTCCATGTGGTCACATCCTCATCCTCATGCTGAGTTGCATTGTAGAACTCCCTCATGACCGATTCTTTCTCTTCTACAAAATCAAACACACTGTCCATCTTGTCGATTATCTGGCTAAGTTGTGCGTTGGGACCAAGGCGCATGACAACCTTGCCTGCATCTCCTCTGAGTGCTCGTCGGACTGACTGAGTAATCAATTCCTTGCTGTGGGTCTTGTCGTTGATGAGACATACTAGCTCATATCTCCATAAGTCGTATGTTACTTCGCCGCTGCCTGGCTTGTCTTTCCCTGAGAAGTTCGGTAATCTAGGCGCGTTGACATATGGCTTGATTTCTGACTTGACTTCTGGTTTTTCCTCCTTAACTATTGACTTCATTAAGTCCTTCACATCCTTAGGTATCTCTTCAGCTGGTAGATTTCCTAGAGTCTTTAAAGCTTCAACTAATTCCTTGTATTCACTCATGATGATCCTGTAAATCTGTAATTCAGCTAAATACTATACAAAAATAATGTACTGTAACTATAAATACCTATACTATAAATATATAACTAATAAAGATAAACAATGAAAAATAGTAAACTACATACAAATATAAAGATAATTCTGGAAAGAAATATATAAATATCAAATATACAAGATTTAAGCTAAATTTGTAAAACTGAAATTCAAACAAAAGTACAAAGTTCTACAAAAAGAATTTAATTTATAAGTAATAAATACAATAAATTAAGTGAGAATATCTGAAATCAAATCAACTATCTATAAATAGTTAAATTAAAGAATTGTATGATAAATAACAGTTGATCTACCTAAAAGCCAATAAAGATTTTGAAAAATTAATATTACATAAAGAAATTTACATCTAAACAATAATTCTGTTTCAAAGGCTACCTAAAAAATCAAAATATATAAGAGTTACTTCCCTTAAATAATGATATCCTAAGTATAATGTAGTATAATAATGAAATACTATGGATTATCTCCCCTGGATATAACTACAATAGAGAAATTAATCAAAGAAAATTACAAAAGTTTGGATTATCTCCCCTATAACAAGAAATGCATAGTATCAAATAAATAATATGAACAAATTATCTCCCCTGAAACAAGTAATGTGTAATATAAGACAAGTATCTCACTGAAACAATAAATGTGTAAGTATTCACAAATTATCTCCCTGAAACAAGGAATGAATAATATTAAGTATGAAGTAATTCTACTACAGTCAGTCACCCTGTAAATTCAAACAGGATACAAACAATCAACTGAAAAGGAGAAGAAAATATGCACAATATGATTTAGTATAACATCATATGGAAGAATTCTACAAAGACAAATGAAAATTTTAAAAAGGAACAAAAATGTCAAATGGAAATTCTTCTCTACTGAAAAGTAAATAAAAAATTAATAAATCTATGAAAAAAAAAATAAAATTAAATGTCAAAAGAAAATATTAGTCATACATGTATATCAATGAAGAGGTAAAATAGAACAGTATAAACTATGAAATGTATCTAACTATAATATAATACACAATATCAAACTCAAATGTTTATTGCTGTTTACTCTATGTCTTTTACCACAATATCATCAAACTTGCAAATACACCTATAAGTTTCTCAACTGTGCTAGTGTATGTCCAACAGTAAACCTATGTTCGCAATACCTAATGTCTCGCTGACCTATATCATGTAACCTACCGCTAAATCTATATACTCTGCATACTGCTGCACCTTAAAGTTGGGCTGGACTGATTTTATTTTATTAAATAGTCAACACAAAATATCACGGAATAAAGTATAGCAAAAATAAACACGCAAAAATGTGTAAGTTCCGTATAAACTAAAGTCAAACTAAATAACGCAATCGACTTTGGGTACTATAATATAAAGTTGACTAAACCAGTTACTAACAACTCAAAGTGATAGAAACAAAGTTTCAAAAGCTATACCTGGTATACAAATCCAACCGACAAAAGATCAACTAACTGTAGGATCACTAAGCAGTAAAGTATAGAGAGGGTTAGTAACTAACTAAGGGATCACTGAATAGGAAAAGGCTTTTCAGATTCAAATCAACAATCACATACTCATACACAGATTTACTCTAAGTCCCTAACCTATTTAATTCAAATCCCTATTTATCAGATGTAAAATCTCAGAAATTAATCAAAATTTAACCCCAAAAAATGTGTATAACCAACCACTATACATGTACATTTAAGTACTGGTGCACCAAAAGGTCAAAGTTCACAAAGGTCAAGGTCACACAAAAATATGGACAAGTATTACAAACACAATAACATAACATTGGACAAACACAAATGTTCAACACAATATATCACAAAAATGACAATCATGCAATACAAACACAAATAAATATCAAGTGTAGTTATGCGATTAAGTCAATTAAGTCTGCTTAGTTCTATAATACCAGTGCAAAACAAAAAAAAAATGTCAAAGTAATTTTGCACAAAAATCAGTCAGATTTCACAAATAAAGGGCAAAATATATGTAATGTCATAATAAATAAATGTGTATACACTCAGGGACAATGTCACTTTACCCTATTAATAGTGAAATATCATAAATAAATAATTGTCACTACACAACATGCATATTTCAAATTCTGGATTTCAGACACTGACAAATTTTCTATGTTTTTCAAGTAGAAATATTTGTGTAACAATATTTTGAACATATAGAATGTGTGTGCGTGTATGTTTTCTCACCAATTACACATGTCTTTATATAATTATAACTGGTATCGTTGAGAAACACAACTGTTTTCAAAATCACACTTCGAATTTCGTGTCTGTTTCTTCACTTGATCTGTATAAAATGATCACTTCCGGTTCGTTTCCGGTCAAGTTCTGGTCAATTTCCGTGAAACTCCAATAGTAGAATTTGGTCAACATCTACGTAGGCGCCAAAAATGTAGCCGCTCTGAGGGGCGTTAAACACAAACACTAGTAGGATTCATAGTTGATTTAATTATACATGGTAGAAAAAA
>JARWCS010326266.1:0-12479 GCA_034783895.1 Geukensia demissa | reverse complement strand
CCCCGAAATACAAATTGTGAAACTATACATAAAACACGACAATCGACCTAATCTAATGCAAAAATGGTGAACATATATTTGAAGATATCTGAATTATTAACGGAAAAGATATCGTCAAGGTAGCGGTCGGTATTGTTAAATTTGTCTATTAAATCAGTTCTAGAAGGATCCTTGTGAAGTTACTTCTTGTAAAACGTGACCAGAATAAACATATTCATACAGTATTAGTAAATCTGTATATAAAAAAGCCTGAATTTCCAAGTAATATAAATAGGATATCTGTCATGATTGTTCACGAGACAGCCCCCACCACATGACAGTCGAATTTAAACTTGTACAGGTCCCATTACGGCTTCAATAGTGAACTAGTGTCCAAACAATAAAAAAAGCTGTAAAAGGCCTCGAAATACAAAGTGTGAAACTAATAATAAAACCTGATATCGACCTAATCTATTGAAAAAATAACAATAAATGACTAATTGAACAACAATAACCAGTGGACTACAAGTTTCTGGCTTATAAATATATTATGATATTCGTGTGGAGGATTTACCACAAACATTAAGTCAAAGAATGGTATATCCTTCGATCAGTGGAGCAGGAGTGGCTGACCCTTCCGGAGCACCTGAATTCACCTTGATTTTTGTAGGGTTCGTGTTACTCCAACTTTAGTTTTCAGGAAAGTGTTGTGTGTTCTATGTTTGTCTTTCGTT
Source organism: Geukensia demissa (assembly GCA_034783895.1). Lineage (NCBI taxonomy): Eukaryota > Metazoa > Mollusca > Bivalvia > Mytilida > Mytilidae > Geukensia > Geukensia demissa. Next base: position 11,766 of record JARWCS010326266.1, on the reverse strand, counting down.
TCATTTTGTTGGCCATGGTCTTGTCAGTCTTCCGACTATACGATTTCTGTCTGCCCCTATTGGTATCTTCGAATTCCCTTTTCTGTCTTAAAAGTTGTAAAAAGAATAGAAAAGCAAAACTAAGTTACAGATGATTATTCTCGAAAAGAAACCAACAAAAAATTCATCCTACGACACCTGCTGACTGTATTCATTCATGACAATGCTTAGCTTGATTAATGTCAACAGATTTTTAACAAAATAAAATTTTAAAAGGTATGAAAGCATCACAAATAAATACTGACATCATTGTTAGCACAAACAAGCTAGATACCTGGCTTTTGATTTTAACGGTGACTTACAGTTCGCCCTCTTTAGGCATTCAAAAAGTGATAGCAGTAATATTTTTAATTATAGGCGTTATCAAATATAAACCATTGTAACGTAAAATAATGGCCAGTTGCCTCCAAGCCACGTTTACGATTGTGTTTGACCAAAATATGTAGGATTCTTGATAACATTACCGTAAGCATCAGTTTTACCTGGTCGTTAACATCTGTAATGGAAGTATGATTCTAAACTGTGTTGTGAGTATGTATCAAATAATGAAAGCGTGATTTTGATGCACTATTGTTTTACAAGAATGACAAATATATCATTTGATGGGTCACCAGCAACAATTTATTGTTATGCTTTCTTGCTTTTACCTTGAACTTTTCCCTGATTGGGCTTTTGTTCAGTTAATGAACAATGACATTAAGAATCTTACAGTTGTTGTAAGAACAGTTGTAGATTCAGGACTGTTTGTTACATCTCCAAGATAAAAATGGCATCTGGCAAAATTGCTGTTCTTGTCAATAACTGTCAGATAGGCTGATGGCATGCAACAATCTCCGCTTAAAATAATAAAATACAATAATTTTCGCCAGTTTCCTTCACATGAAAGGCCAATAAAATAACCTGACGAAACAATGGTTCTTACGTTTAAAAGCGTTTAAGATGAATGATAATCAATTTGTTAACTTAATTGAGAACATCATACGAACAGCAACATTTTCCGACGTATTGCCAAGGTTCATATAAATGTCAAAAACGACGAATGAGAATTTACAATAAGGTGGCCGGAAAAATGTTTACGATGAAATTTTTTACATCTTCTTTAAATCGCAACAAATGTTCTGCTTCACCAAACAATAACATGTTCAACAATATTTAAAAGAAAGAATATGAAAAAAAAACAGAAAGACACGATTCACATCTTGCATACGTTTATAACAAATAAAGCGCATTTCTGGTTCATTTGTCATATAATAGTTGCAGGTGAATATTTCTAAGGCAAAAAGTGTGTGTGAGTGTTCTTTCTCTTTAGATTGTTTTGCTCCAAGTATAATGTTGAAAACATACCAGACAGGAAATAAAAGAAAAAACAAAAGGATGATACAGATAACAATAGCATTATCATTGACTGTCTTTTTCACACGGCGCATTTTTTTTTTTGCGGAAACATATTCACTTATAGGTGGAAAACTAAAACAAATACATATGTTTTAGTTTTCGCAGATACGGCTGATTTCCATCTGAGCGTAATGTAAATTTTTACATTTGTGACCACAAAACAAATTGCGAAAATTAGGACCTTGCAAATATTGATACACTTACGGTCAAAAATGACGTTTTACATACTTTTAAAATATACAGGAGCATCCATTAAAAGAAACTAAACGTCAACAATACGTACCTGACATTAATTTGAAGTGGAGAAGATAGTTTGTCACCAGTAATTACATTTAACCCATTTGATCCGAGAACCGAAATAAGCTCAGTGGAGAACGTCACTGTCGTCTGTCCACTCCAACTTACAAAGGAGCAAGATTTATTATGTGAGTTGCAATCTCCATCTACTTGGCCTATTTCACATGTTGGGGGAATTTCGGAGTTTATCTGAAAGAAAGTACATCTTCACTACAAAATACAGTTACGAAAATACAATATTTCAACAATGTCCTTTATGAAGATTCACTACAGTAGCACAGCGCAACCTAGTTAATACTTAACATCAAAACATGTGAATATTACTTAATTCAACCTATTACTGGACTGGATATTAAAACCTGCATTTTAGTCAGACGGATTGATGTTTAATATTAAGTTTATATTTTAATATAACAATATAATTTCTTTTAAAAAACTGTTCACAATTTTGCTACCGGATGATTTTTGTCATATAGATGATCTCTGCTTATTTTAAAAATCAATGGTTATGAATATAACAGTATTAAGTGTAACGTAGAGAATTTTTATTACATGGACACAAAGTGTCCTTAATGAAATTTCAAACTTGAATGCTGAAGCACACTTGGTAAATATTTGATACTATCAGTTTTAATCCGGCTTGAAAATGAGATAATTCACGACCACATCTCTTTTCCCATTTTTGTCATGATTTCTGTCAGGTGTTATTAATGGGGAATAAGAATATTTCAATGAAAGAATTTGGACAATCTACATCTTTTCTGGGTTAACCTCCATCAGACACGCTAGGGGCAAATATATGAAGACGTTTTCGTTTAGAGCTGTTTAGTTTCGTTCATTAGATTTGTAAAAATTTTGCACGACACAGGTTCTTTAAAAATTGCGTCTTTCATTTCTCCCTTTTATCAAACAAATTTTTGATAAATAGATAAACAAAGATTCCTAAGGCCTTAATTTCACTTCCTAAGAAGCGCCTTATCTGGATTGATGTTCATCAGGTACGCTCGGGACCAAATACTGGAAAACAGGGAATTATGTAATGGCGGAAGCCGTCCATCCCTTTTTACAGTAAATTTGTGGAAATACATAACTTGATATAAATTGGTAATAAAAAATAACAATGTCCTTCCGACATACTTTCTAATACCCGAAAATAAATAAGAAGATATGGACATTTTCAATAAGTCATATAATAATAATTTTACTGTCTTTTTTGCTGATTCTAATATACTTTGGCTTCTTCATACATTTGTCAGTTAGGTTTGTAAAGTATTCTGACTCATTCTATTAGATTAAGTACAATTCATAATTAGTATTTTTCTAAGTTGCACAAATTTACTTACAAATAAGGTTCTCGTTTGCTGTTGAAGAATAACAGCTGATTCTAACTTTTTAACGGAAATTGTGTATGTTCTGAAAAACCAAAACTATTTGAATAAATTTACTCACTTAACATTCTTAATCATAGTACAATGTCCTTAGCGTCACAATTTGACGGATTGACGTTACCAAGGATTACAGTTTAAAGATTCCACGACGGGTGCTGCGCGCAAGACAGGGGATGCTTAGCCGTCATGAACACCTGATCCAACTCCCGTTTTGTAAAGGAGTTCGTGGATTCCAAGCCTTTGTTCCATTTGTTAACGTTTTATCTTTTAGTTTGTTTCAAATTTGTCTTGTCTCTTTGGACTTTGGACTTTTGATCTCTCAAATGGGTATTCTACACTCAACTTGAATCAATGTTATCCAGGAAATTTCACTGGTTGCTGGTTTGATTTTCAGATGAAAGAATCAAACAATGCAACCGATATTGCTTCATTTATGTTTACCTGTTTAGGATATAAGAGGAAACGACAGAAAAAAGTGCAGACCAAAGAAGTATAAGTCGTCAGTCACGGCGAAGACATGAACAAGGCGGCGCATGACAGTTGCTGTACATTTAAAACTAAAAACCAGGAGCAAACCCAGCTGGTCTTGACGGGTAAGAAATCCTGTCTTTTAACCTACCGCATTGTCCTTTTTCGAATCCGTTTTTAGTCATATCCGGGTAAAGAGGAATGTTTTAAATGTCATTTCTACGACTATTGAAAAAAGGGTCCCGTTAGAAACAACATAATGCAAGCATGTACAATTAAAAATCAGTTTGTTATTATCTGTCTTGAATTTAAATAGTTTAAAATTATGTCTCATGAAACAGTACTCTGGAACAATCAAACAAGAAATATGCGAAATTCGAATATTAAATCATTACAAGCATATATTCTATTTTTTGTATTAAAACTTAATTGTCTCAATAATTTGAATGTTATGTTGCACCCAATATCTTCATTTAAATAAAAACCTTACACTGTATTGGACGAGGATGACCCTTTCATCTCAAATGTGATTAACTGTGATTTTCCTGGTTCTACTTCGTAGAAGAAAGATCTAGGGCCAACGACCAGCCCTTTGTCATCATTTATCAGCACGTTGAATGTTTCGTTCTGTGATCCAGAGTTTGTCAGAAGGTACGTTATATTTCCAGTGGTGACGTCGTACAGATCTGAAAGGAAATATAAATGTGATCTTTAAGGCATGAACCAATGATTTCGAGGAGGGGTTAGGTAAGTATTTAAACAAAAACACTAGCTCCAAAATTGACTAAAAATAAAAAATTAACTATTTTATTCGGGGGCTGTAGATGGGGGTCTGGGATTTTTTTTTGCTTTTATTCCGACTAAATTGGGTATAGACAGATCTTGTAAATTACAGTCAACCTCAATATATAGCTCTTTGAAACTGCATATTTTCATTAATAAGGAATGAGCTTTTGGCCGTAAAGCCGCCAAAAAAACGAAAAAATATTCAGTGATGCATTAGTTTAAGACTAGCTTAAGCAAAAACTAAAATTAGTTTTACCTGCAAAGTATAAACTAGAGTTAATACAACTATTCGGAACGGTTCGCATCCACATAAATAAATAAAGATTAGTATCGTCTTAATGCGCACAATGCAAAATAGAAGCACAAATTCATTTTTATTTATCAAAATTGTCATTCATTTAAATAACAATGTGACTAAGCGCGAAATCGGATGGAATGTTTTGGTTTTGTCGCTACCTGGTGAATATGCCCCTGGTTGTTCTGTGCTAATGCTAAAGTTTAATGAGGGGTATGCAACGTGTTTACATGTTATCGAAAATGAAATGTGAACTTAAATGTTAAAAGTTAATTTCAAAAACATGTACTTTGACAAGACTTCTAAGGGAGATATGTTGGCGCGTGATAACACCTTCATCCGACCACTGATCTCAGAAATCGACGTCCCAAGTAAAAAATGTGTGGATAAAAAAACAAATGCTCAAAGAATAAGTACGATAAAAACCTAATGCGACAAGCTTGATTATTGACTTATATCAGAATAATTGTCCGATTCTATGCAACCTCTTTTCCTGTAGCATCTTAACTTGTTTTTTGCACACTTGAATTTCTTATTTGTATAAAATAAACATCGTGATATTTTTTCAGTGAACAACATGCAAGCACTCAATTGATCAATAAACCAAACACCCATCCAAAACAGAATTTTTCTTTATCAAATATTTTAATGATCAACCTGTTACATGAAATTCCAAAAATATCTTTGTATAGTTAATTATACCTGGGATTGAGACGGTACTCAAACCTACGTCCACGCAAGTTACTGCAGCAGGTGATGTTCTGATCCAGAAATAACCATTCTGGTCTAATCCAATTATACTGATCTGATAAAACTGAAAAGTAACAAAACTGACACTGGTGATCTGCTTATTTGTTCAGAAATTTTCCAATATAAACAATATTTTCAGTTAATGATATTTGTGATTATGTAATATTTTACCGTTATCACTGTCCAAAATATATTGGATACAATTTAGATCACTACTTTTGAATAAATACGGAAAATTTTGGTATGCTATATGTACATTTCAAGGAGTAACTCTCATCAATAGCAATAGTACAAGACGTAGGAAGTCCAAGATACAAACAAATAGTAAATCAATCATTAAAACTCTCTGATCCATACATACATTATTCACAAAAAACAAAAATGTAAAGTTTTGGCAGAACATTAAATATTACACTAATCACCAAATTACACTAATACTGATAAAGTGGCATTGCTATCCATTTTTCTTAGCGTTAATTAACATTGCAGAATTTGGATTTGTTTGGATTTGTGTGCTTATTTTAGTATGTTTGGATCTTGGACTTTCTACGTTTTGGTTCTTCTATGCTACTAATGAGAGGTTACTTCTTGAAATGTACAGTTAATAACAACTATTCTCCATATTTATTCTACATTGGTAATTTTGTATTTTATTCTTCTGATGTTTTAATGACATCCCGTTTTCTGATCCCAATAAAAGGTTTTAGCCCAGTGTTGTTGACTACAAAACGCGATCTATAAAATTGCAAAAATGAGATCTGCATTGGCCAATTCTCATGTTAATAATCTTGAAATGTACCTATCGGGAATAGCATCTTGGTTATGCTGTCCGAAACTGCGCGCATGCTTTGGATGCATATCTTCATTTTGGTTGTGTTTTTATAAGTATTAATTGTTTTTGATCTCGGTGTGGGGAAATGTTTGAATCCAGTTTGATACGAAGTACTATTTATCAGAACTTCAATTGAAGAGGATTGCTGGTGACAGAAAAACTTCTAAACCAAGGATTTTTGGTGGAATATTAACGTAATTAATTCGGAATCTTTATTCTGAAATAATACAAAATATCCATTACACATATGACGATAATCCACTCCTATAATGTATGTCATAATAACCGACTGTTCCAACCACCGGGTTAGATAACGAGTGACACAACAGTTGCAAGTAATGAAGCACACGACGCTCATATAATTATAGATAATCGTTGATCTTCTTTACGAGATCGATAATATCCATCGAGACGTTAACGTCGAAATTGATATAAGAAATCAAGTAAAGATGACAAACGATAATTTGTTTATCGCTGGATTGCTATGTAACGTAACAGAATAAAATGATTCTGAAGCCAGTAAGATCAAAGGAAACAAGAGCAAAATCTGCTCTGGACATGCGACGCTCGTGCTTTTTCGATAAACATGAAGGTAATTAAGACTTTCAGCATGAAAGATTGCAATGGTTTTGATGAAAATGTCTGTGGATGTTATAAATGTATTAACAATAGGCTAATCACAACAGCATTTCAGAAATAAGTCCATTTCAAGCAACAAAAGTCCCATAACTCCATGACAACTGATCAGAAAGAAACTTAAGGGAACCAGGCATCATCAGTCCCAAAAACATATTAAAGTTTGAGAAAAATCCGATAAGGCGTTTTTGAGTTAGTGTATCCAATTCGTGAAAACAAATTCCCTTCAGTCAATGACAACAAATCAGAAATAAAACAACAATACTGTTCTTTCAATTGTTTGTTCGGAATACTTAACTCTACCCCTCATTTTTCTCCATTTGCTCACGCTTAAGCTGTCTTTGTAGTTTTTTGTGCGCTATTGTTCCTTTTAACTTAGCCATGATCTTACGAAAAAGGCATTCCTTATTTTGCTTACCAGATTCCCTTGTCACCTGAAACAGCAGTAAACTTGGAAAGCCTTTTCGACTTAGGGCTTATCATTATCTTCTGCAACATTTCTATTCATTTATATTTGTTCTCTTCATTTGCTTAAGGAAAATTTGCTTAATATCTAAAAAAAATCGAGCACGACCTACATTATGTACAAAATGCATTATTGGTTTAAAACACCATTCTCCGAAGAATTTACTCACAACAAATGTTTTCAAATAAAATAATAACTGATTGAACATTCTCTTGTTTACCTCTGAAATGAATTTCACAGATGTATAAAACATAGTCTCGTAAGCAGAACTAATTTCCGTCAAATTCAAATAGTCTGTTTGTCCATTTTCTCCAGTTAATAACAGCGAAGTCACGGAAGCATTGGAAGGAAGGTTGAAAACAGTGATGAATATTGTGTAATTTTCACCTGAAGATAAAAAATGTAAATCAGACTACCATATTTACATTAAATCATGTTTCTAGAAGCCGCCACTAGACATTTATTCAATTTTTCCACATCTGTATTCGTAATTCGGCAGCGAATACTACATCGATCGTGTAGTAGCTAAAATTTTTGACATTAAAGCAGGCTTTAAACACAAAATATGGAATATGAATATTGTTATATAACTCATTAACAATCCGTCAGATCTATATGGGTACTATTGTACATTGACTTTTAGCGTTTTTTTTAATAAGCATAACTTTAAATACTTTACGTTCATATGCTGTCAGTCAAAATGGTAAGATAATGAAATACTGTAATCGAACGGAAGAAATCCTCCAAACACAAAGTGTTACACAATTTCTAAAGTCAAAATTTCGTGTTTATATTTCACGTTTGTCTTTGTTTTTTGAAAGAGATCAGAAACTTTATACTGCTCAAACGGGCACTGTGCTTCCTATTAAAAGCATCCCTCACAGAGAAAAATTCATCACCACCAATTTTATTGGCTGTTATAGAATGTCTCTTTCTCAAATGAAAACGGATCTTTTCCTGTAGACCTGCGGAATGACACCAAAGAAGGTTGATTACTTTTTCTAGTGTGTAGGTGTGGTTGTAATATATACCAATTTTGCTGCGCCAAACATTGAAACGGTAATTACTGGGTTGGAAAATTGGCAATGCGACTTGTGTTTTTAAAGAGTGTTTACCACTTGGACCAGTTGAGTTCACTCCCAAAGGATGAGGTTCGTTAAGGCCCATTGTTGGCCCAAGAATTTGGCTAAAAAAATGAAAATTGGCTTATATCTATTATTTTATATTTTTTGTATTTCATAATGTCTATAAAAAGAAAATCCAACATAATTTTTAGTATAATTATTTCCACAATGGTCACATGACGCATAGAAAATGCTTTAAATGTGAAAATACTAAGAAATACATTAATTTGATGCAATATTTGATACTATTTTGTCGATTTTAATAAAGATCGCACAAAAACATCACAACCAAACTTTGCACACTTAAAGATCTATCAAGTACAAATGTTTGGTTAAAATATCTTCGTGATGTTTTTGTGCGATCATATCCATTTTGAACAAAACACCTGCAAAAATTTATTATTTTTACCGAAACTGTAAAATTCTTGTCAAAATAGTCATACACTCTCATTTTGTCGAAATGACGAAAAGTATACAAGAAAAAGAAGACGATTATTAAACAGCATTTTAGCAACAACTTATTATTGTGAAACAAAATCTAAAATTTGGGCCAATTATGGGACTAAACGTACCTACTCCTCTAGATGTTATTGACCTCAAAGTCAGTGAAGAGCATCATATTTAAAATTCTGTTCTTTACTTAGAGTAACGTCATTTTTTTTACAAAAATACTGAGCGAGCAACTATACTCAAATAGAATCAAAAGTATGGAGTTTTAAGATAAAATAATCTGCAATTTTGGTAAACTCACCGGAAGACTCTCTGTTTATGTTAAAAACATACCCTAATAAATAATTTCATCAAAAGCAATAATTCGGAGTTTTTAGTTTTTTAATAATTGCGATTCCGAACTCTGGTTAATTTCCTGGAAATCTCTGAGACCTGTTACCTTTTGAAAAATTACCTTAAAACCATATCTTAAACCGATCTTAGCTTGAAATGGTTCATGCTTTATATTGACGTAAAGAACATTCCAAAGAATACAAAATATATTTTGGCTATATACCATGCTGTAAATAAACGAGGCTATCCCATACAAGACAGAAATAATGGCAGTCAGCATTTGTTATTTTTTTTTAATTTTTATGTCACAAAATCAACATTCGAAAGTTGATAATTCTGTTGGCGTAAATTCATGCGAAAAACAAAAACAGAACAAAGTTTTTGACAAAAAAAATGCAATTTTCAAATCTTGTATCGGGTGAAACATATACAAAAATTGACCGCTTCCAAACAAAAATGACTTTATTTTTGGTCTTTTGCTTTTGCATCGAATAAATTGGGCAAATCAATGGAAAATACAGATATTTTGTTGTAATAAAATATATAGCAATATCTCGTATTTTCTCGTTGTGACTTGAAAGTTTTCAAAAGTTTCAAATGGATGTGGAATTTCCAAAAATGTATTTTTTCAACTATATTTAGACGGCTATAAATGTCAGTTTTTTATTTCATACTGACAACAGATCAAGGAAGCAATTACTATATATTTGTCATATACAAATACAGCAAAGTAAGGACAATTTATTGCAAAAGAAGATATTTGTACATTTCAAATTTGACAATGAAGTATATTTTGTATAAAAACAACAAAGAGAAAAGATTCACAAGTTTACGGCGTAAAATCAGGAAAAAAACAAAAAATGAGCATAAGGTATCCAAAAAAACAAATTTTGAATCTTGATATTGATATTGATACGTTTTGATGTAAAAAATTTTTACGGCGTAAATTTTATAAGCAGAAAATAACCTAAAAAGAGTAAAAATAAAATTAAATGATTGGTTGATTGTTGTTTAACGTCCAGTGGCAAATATTTCATGCATATTCAGGACGAAAACCAGTTAGAAAACAAATCAACATGTAGTCTGTGTGTAAGGGACTGGTAAGGGAGGGACTATAGACTGCCACTGGAAAAATTGCGGGTTGGATAGGGGCGGAAAATTAAGCCTTATAACTGGCTGCCTACTGACCACTCAAAATGAGCTGTTACAAGGGGTTATTAAAATGCTCAAGACATGACATTTCCTAATCACGGGGAGTCCCTCTTGACAGATTGTGAATTTATACACTCCCACAATCAGGGAAGCCCCTATTAGAGGACTAGTGCCTCCATGACGGAGATACCTGGTGTCTATTACATTTGAAAAGGGGAGTTCGAGTATTTATACATCCCGCTCGAACTAACGGACGCCCCTTTAGCAGGAGTTCTACCTGCAGGCGGAGAAACCGAACGACCTATTCTATACCCCGCCGCCCCTCGGGGAAAAAATTAAATTAAAAAATATTCTATACACAATAGTACATGGGTTTAGTATTCTATCCTGTTCAGATAGAATACGGATGTAACGACTACATAATCAATGATAATTTGATATTTCAATTTGACGAAAAATTAAAATTTTCCAAACAAATTGGGGTATCAAAATATTCCGTGTGCAATTTGAAAGTTAATAATATTCCCCTTCAAAGGGACTACATCTTCTGATTCATTTAAAAAAATTAATTACTGTTTTATATCAAAATCAAATGTTGAAATCGAAGTAATTGATTTAGAATGTTTCTGTTATTATCCTATTATCACCACATAGTTCTTGACACGAAAGGAGGTTTTAATGATAACAAACTTGTGTTATCCGGCTAATACTTTATATGCAACTCCATTTTAAGAAGCCTGCAGCCATCATGTTGCATGTTTTACATTTTTAAATGTAGGTGATAGAAAGTCCTGTTAAAATAATATCAAATTTGTAAATAATTTTATCTATCTCTTTGATGAGTGATGCTGTCCATTAAAAGGCCTGCATGTCTGATTGAAAACTATGGCAAACCTCCTTTACAATGAGAATTTTAACTTTTTAAATGCAATTATTTAGCTAGTTTGTTATGTTTTGCTAATTGGAAATGGTTAAAACTTATTACTCTTTGCAATTGATTTATTATTTTTTAAAAGTTGAATAGTACATTTTCTCATTTCACAGGCTTGAAGCATGCATGCATATACGTAGAAATTGTTTCGAATATCACCTTTGTGTAAGATCCATTCATCGTCTTCTAATCTTCCACCTACAGTCAATGAATTGACGTCAACTCCATCTGGAATACAGCTGTCTGTAGATGACAATTTCAAAAGCTGTCTGCATAACGTGGTTTTGCCGGAACCTTTCTGTCCGACAACATTAACACATACTTTATTCGTGGTGTCAACAGCGGTTTTCAAAAATCCCTTTACGTCAATATTGCTATATTTACTGAGGATATCTTCTATTTCAAGACGGCTACATTTTCGTTC
>JARWCS010326257.1:0-12480 GCA_034783895.1 Geukensia demissa | reverse complement strand
ACTACGCTGTTCCCGTTTGCACCACGACCGACGTTTTTTACACGAGCGTAGTGAGAGCGTGGCCTAGTGTGATGGGGATATTTAAGCGAAACAAGAGGATGGTGGTGACATGTGATCTTAACCCTTGACATTGAGGCTTACAAAGATGTTCTCTCGCTTTAATTCGTAATGAATAAACACAACTAAGTATAAAATAACTCGGAAACCAATGAACGCGTTGTTACAATTGGTGCGGTGTCATGGCATTTTATCTGAGGAAGCATGGAAACGGGGAAAATACATGATAGGTAATATATAAGATAGGTTATATAGAGCCAGTCATACCTTCTTACCTATATTTCGTCTAGCTTTCGGACACTGCTTTTAGAATTCACATTATTTTTCCACCAAATGATTTACTAATTTAAATAAACTTTTGTTTTACTGGTTATTAAAGACCACGTGAACGCTAGCTAGTAAAGTGCGCTTTACTTTACAAAAGTATTTTCTGGTGTACATACGCTGAAAATTAATCAAACGTAACGCGTTTGAGTATACCGCTTTTGCTATCAGTTTTCCAGAAATATTTTGTAACGTACAAATCCACTTTATGAAATTTCTCTAATATACAATCTTTAGCGAATGTTTACTTGTGTGGCGAACATCTTTAATCTGTCATTTCATATACTGGATATATTTGTTATATTTGTTTTCATATTGAATGGTATTATTTAACAATTTTATTTCTATAACAAATGTAGTGTTAACAAATATAATGATTCAGGTTTTACAAAAATGAAGTTTGATTCTCCAGGTTTGGAAAGGAAGTGTGTGTGCATTATCTCTCTGCAGTTCGCTAATTATCCACGCTTCTAGATTTAATTAAACACTGAATAAATAGAAAAAAAATCATTATGTCAAACACATCTTGAAATGGGCTTGCTGTCAATGGTTCAGTGTTTCCTAAAGATTAGTTTCCATTTTGCATAGTTTAATGGTACATTGATCATTTTCTGCGCAATTAACAAGAATCATAAATATATATCATGTTGTTGTTACTTTACATACCCAGATCCCAACAGCCAAAACAGCTAAAAAATAAATCCCGATCACAATAAAGTCTGCTAACAATAAGTTGTTGGTCATGTTTCCAGTCCAGATAATACTATCTAAACAGTAGTAAGATAAGAATAAATGTTACATAAATATAAAAACGATAACGTATTATCTTCCCACTGTACTTACTTCAAGTTCTTTCCTAAACCCGTTGTGATTACCGCCGGTTTGACTAACCACGGGCTTTGGTACGAATATCACGACAGGTGTCAATACTGAAGCAGAAGCTGCACACCCTTTATGAGCACTTGGGCTCGCCCTTGTTTTTATAGGATTACTGTTGTTCGAGCTTTAATTTTTGGTGTATTGTTTTGTGTTCTGTCGGTTGCCTTCTGTTTTAGTTCTTTTTACATGTTATTGTATTTTTTCTGCATCGATCTCAAGTGGGCAATCCATTTCAACTATTTTATCGTATGTTTTTATTGTTCTTTTGTTACACTACTGTGCCAGGTTATGGGGAGGGTTGAACAGTAACAAACTAGTTTAACCCTGCCAAATACTTAATGTTCCTGTCCTGTATTCCTTTACATGTTTATTGTTATTCGATTGTCCTCTTTTCAACAGGGGGCCCGGTTGGCTGAGTGGTCTAGGTAGTTGATTTAAACTTACCTGTACAGATCACTGTAGCCTATCACCTACATGTATTCGGCCAGAGTTCCCCCTGAGTTTGTTCTATAAAACGGGTTGCGTATAACTCGCATCGCTCGTGTACCTGCCCTAGGTCGGTGGTTTTCTCCAGGTACTCCGGCTACAAATCAATATTGTTTACCAAACTAATAGTTTTATTCAATTGTTATAAAAGAAAAAATATGATTCAAAAACTGTTGCGACGTGATATTTTACACGTACAAAATCACCACTGTTGCGACGTGATATTTTACACGTACAAAATCACCAGATTTACAATTTAAATGTTGCTTGATAATTATAAGTGGGTACGTTTGTAACATTCAATAAATTGAGATAACCCGAATTAATATTGGATTTTTCTTTCACCTTTAGTAAAATCTGTTGATTTATTTCAAATATACCTAGGTTGAAAACTTGACATACATGTACCATAAACACACTCTATGAAGGTACACTTTAAAATGGAAATACTTATAAAAATTTTGGCAATTTGTGTTCAAGTAGTTTTAATACAATGTTTTCACAGCAGCAAAATTCCTATGGAAGGTATGTTATTTTATGTCCGTCTTATGTTATTATATATCCGTCTTTTCCTGGTAGGTATGTTATTATATGTCCGTCTTTTCCTCTGGTAGGTATGTTTTATGTCCGTCTTTTCCTCTCAAAGGTATGTTATTGTATGTTCGTCTTTTCCTGAAAGGTATGTTATTATATGTCCGTCTTTTCCTCTGGAAGGTATGTTATATGTCCGTCTTTTCCTCTTGAAGGTATGTTATTGTATGTCCGTCTTTTCCTGGAAGGTATGTTATTGTATGTCCGTCTTTTCCTCTGGTAGGTATGTTTTATGTCCGTCTTTTCCTCTCAAAGGTATGTTATTATATATCTGTCTTTTCCTGGAAGGTATGTTATTATATGTCCGTCTTTTCCTCTGGAAGGTATGTTTTATGTCCGTCTTTTCCTCTTGAAGGTATGTTATCTTATGTCCGTCTTTTCCTGGAAAGTATGTTATTGTTTGTCCGTCTTTTCCTCTGGTAGGTATGTTTTATGTCCGTCTTTTCCTCTCAAAGGTATGTTATTATTTATCCGTCTTTTCCTGGAAGGTATGATATTGTATGTCCGTCCTTTCCTCTTGAAGGTATGTTATTGTATGTCCGTCTTTGTTATTTTATGTCCGTCTTTTCCACTGGAAGGTATTTTATGTCCGTCTTTTCCTCTTGAAGGTATGTTATTTAATGTCCGTCATTTCCGCTGGAAGATATGTTATTTTATGTCCGTCTTTTCCACTGGAAGGTATGTTATGTTATGTCCGTCTTTTCCTCTGGAAGGTCCGTCTTTTCCACTGGAAGATATGTTATTTTATGTCCATCTTTTCCACCGGAAGGTATGCTATTTTATGTCCGTCTTTTCCTTTGTAAGATAAGTTATTTTATGTTCGTCTCATCCACTGGAAGGTGTGTTATGTTATGTTCATCTTTTCCTGTGGAAGGTATGTTATTTTATGACGTCTTTTCCACTGGAAGGTATGTTATTTTAAGTCCGCCTTTTCCTCTGGAAGATATGTTATTTTATGTCCCTCTTTTCTTTTAATTGGAGGTTATGTTATTGTATGTCCGTCTTTTCCTCTGGAAGGTATGTGATTCTATGTCCGTCTTTTCCTCTGAAATGTACATTACTTCATGTCCGTCTTTTCCTCTGAAATGTACTTACTTTATGTCCGTCTTTTCCTCTGAAAACGTTACTTTATGTCCGTCTTTTCCTCTGAAATATACGTTACTTTATGTCCGTCTTTTCCTCTGAAATGTACATTACTTTATGTCCGTCTTTTCCTCTGAAATGTATATTACTTTATGTCCGTCTTTTCCTCTGAACTGTACATTACTTTTTGTCCGTCTTTTCTTCTGAAAACGTTACCTTATGTCCGTCTTTTCCTCTAAAAACGTTACTCAATGTCCGTCTTTTCCTCTGAAATGTACTTGCCTAATGTCCGTCTTTTCCTCTGAAAACGTTACTTTATGTCCGTCTTTTCCTTTGAAACGTACGTTATTTTATGTCCGTCTTTTTCTCTAAAAACGTTACTCTATGTCCGTCTTTTCCTCTGAAATGTACTTGCCTAATGTCCGTCTTTTCCTCTGAAAACGTTACTTTATGTACGTCTTTTCCTCTGAAACGTACGTTACTTTATGTCCGTCTTTTCCTCTGAAACGTACATTACTTTATGTCCGTCTTTTCCTCTAAAATGTACATTACATTATATCCGTCTTTTCCTCTGAACTGTACATTACTTTATGTCCGTCTTTTCTTCTGAATACGTTACTTTATGTCCGTATTTTCCTCTGAAAACATAACATATAAATTACATGACATTTATCAAACAATGTTTTAAAGAAATTTGCTGCAGTCGTTAAAATTCATAAAATACAAACAACACTATCTACTAGAGTACATGTTCCTGGCTTAGGAAAGGCAAATGTAACAAAATATTGATTAAAATTAGTTTTGACGAAAATTATCGAGCAGCATTTATATTCACTTACTCTGTCCTAATGAACTTAGACAAAAGAGACATCCATTTATGTCAAAATTAGACAACTTCATGTAGTAAGGTTACAAACAAACCTTATTGATAAGCATGATGACAGCAACTTTCGAATGGTCTGCTTCCCGTTCTAGCTATCCCAGGCATGGCGTCTCACAGCTCATATAAATTTACCAAATCTATTTACATTGGAAAACTTGTAATAAGAATCATACTTAACTCACTAGCATTTATCAAACACGATGATTGTTGACACACAAACTGCATAAACATGAATACATTACCCCCGGTTAAAGTCTTTACTCAAAATCATCATACTTACCATTCCGGACCACCAGAGTTCACTCCATAAATTTTGACAATTAATTGAAAATAGAACAAATATAATATACTATTCAAAAAATCTTTTGCACCACTTGTATATTCTATAATTTGTAAAATATGGATATTTGAATCTTTAACGAAAGTGCATAAGAAAAATTCAAAGACGTATTTGTAGTGTTTCTTTTTGTTTGACATGATTACGGTTAATGTCAGATTTGACGTAAAAAAACCGAAACAAATGCCCGACGTTTAATAAAATAGAAGAAACATTCAATGGCTGTCAAGAAGGGTAATTTATTTAGCTGAACACCGAATCCTTTGAAATAAACTTAAGGGGATTAGCCATTATTTTGCAATCTGTTGTAGAAGGAAGTACTTGAAGGGAGACTGTAAAAACACCTCCCTTTTTAACAGCGAATGCTAAATCTGAAATCTATGTCTTCGATTGAGTAATAATATCCAATATGATGGTTTGTATCACCACTGATGCATTTTCTTATGGGTGAGATGCCTTAATCCACTTTCATGCGGAGAAAACTAATGTTCAGTCAAAGAACTTGAAAACGGTTTCATACCCCAGCTCACTTTCAAAGGACACAGCGTCTTTTCCACTTTAAAAACAACTTTGTTGTTTCTTGGAAAATGAAGGTGCTTGACAAAAATTGATACCATATAAAAATTTTAGCCTGTCAGTTTTTTCTTTAGGCTTTGTTTCTGTTGAATAGTTTTGACAAAATCAGGAAATCTTACGTTGAACTGATGTTAAGTTACGTGGACCATAATAAAAATGGTGGTCAAATATATTTTTAATAATTTGAGGAAATGAGTGATTTCCTTCACTGATTTTGAAAAAAAAATTAATGTTTCCCTGTTTTTATCATCAAAAGGTTAACTATAAATTAAAAGTATTTTCCGACGTTTCCCGATGTTATTACGATATGTTAATCAATTATGGTCTGAATACCTTAAATGATGCCGTTGAACAAGTATTGAAAAATTTAAATATAACCAATATGTTTTCATCAATAGGTTTATTTGATCTGCTTAATTCTAGGTTTAAAGAAACATATAATAATTTCATGAGTTGCAAAACTATTTTGAGAAGTATAAATAGGAAGGTAAACAAACGTTCACAGAATGTGATAACACCAAGAACTGGCAGGACAACTCTACTGATTACATTGTAGAACCACAATAGTTAGGGACGCCCGTACAACATTGGTACAACAGATCTAATGTCTTAGATTCTGTTCATTGTCGCATAGACAACATCCATGACATTGTTAAACTGGTTGACATTTTCATAGTTAGTATTTTATTGCTTTGAACGTCAATGGCTGAAGTCAGTAGTTGAATTTAACAGTTGATTTTGATTTTTATCTTATCTGTTGAAGATTATAAGAACCACCCGTGCATCAGACCATGTGAATCCAACAGACCAATGATTTGTGAATACAACTTCACAGTTGAATACTACTTCACTCTAACCAAGTCGTGCTATAACTGTCCGTACAATAAATCTGACTGCCACAGACCACACTGTGTTCCGGCGGATGGTACACCAAGAGGGGTAATTACCGTTAACCGGATGCTGCCAGGACCTGGAATACATGTATGGAGACATAGTATTTGTATTATTAATTTCGCCATTCGCTTCAGATTACTAATAATAGTTTGATTTCAAGTTGAATATTGTAATGACACTGATACAGGTAGCTAATTAGGGCTACGGCAAAACCGAATAACTTGAAAATCATATTTATGAACCAACCCTTAATGATTGCATGAATATAGTTCTCGATAATTTATTTGAATATCGTTTGATGAAGTTCATATTATATTAAGTGGCAAATGGTTTAAGGTTTTGTGTTTCAGGCATCGTAGTTTTGACAATGTTTTAGCTATTTTTTTTTAAATATAAATAACGTTAACTATATAAATTTTATATAGGTTTGTTATAATGATACGATAGTGGTAAACATTTATAACCGACTAGAGGGAAGTGAAGGCACCTCCATACATTGGCATGGAATTCACCAAAGAAAGGCGCAGTATATGGATGGTGTAGCAATGCTTACCCAATGTCCTATCCTTCCATATACATCTTTCCAGTACAAGTAAGATAAATCGTAATCTATTTGGGTCTATGTATATGAGTTGTATGGTTAATTATCGAAAAGAACTTGTTCTGTCGTTTACAAGGGGTTGTCCGTTCATTAAAATCTTAGATTACCTTGTTTTCTTTGGCTTTTAATGGTATCATAGGTTGATGCACTTTTCAAACTTCCTTTCAGTGTTTTCTATAATTTATTGTATGATTATTCTGTTTGTACTTATCTCTGTACCTTTGTAAATTGGTTATGAGAAATAAAGATATATATATATATAATGATATTTTTTACACTAAATCTTCCCGGAGGTGTTTTGATTAATTTCTTAGCTTAAGAGAACAAGGTTTGTTATCAACTGTGTTTGGATTTTAAACTAGCTGTCAGAAACAGCGAGTACTGTTTCGAGGTCGGTATATCTTGTTGTGTCTTGTTTTATTTGTAATTGTCTGCGTACTGTTTATCAACATCTAAAGGTTAATTGTTTTAAAAGATTGTTTTTATCTCATTTCTTGTCACAACACTGTCCCAGGTAAAAAGAGGGGTGAGTACTCACAAACATGTTTAACCCCGCCACATACCTTATGCGCCTGTCCCAAACCAGGAACTTGTTATCCAGTCGATGTCTTTGTTGTGATGCTTAAGTGGTTTTTTTATTTTGTAGCATTTTACAGCTTGTCTTTGTGTGTGGATATGCGTCCATTATTTAAGACCTTACGACAAACTGTAGATGTCTTAGATGATTGTCTGATTGAGAATCACACCAAATTTCCCCTATATAAACTTTTTGTGTGTATTAACTCGATTAACGGTATCATATTTTAGTTTAATAGAAAAGTAATCAGAAATATTTTGTAGTTATGTACATACTCATTACTCCAACATTCGGTAACGCAATATCAGCTTATGAAATTATGAAATATACTTGAAAGACAGGCATTTTGTAATTTGACATTAAGTTCATCTATATATTTTATATTGGGCACTGCAATTCGGTAACTACATGTTATACATTTTGATTTTATGACAATTCAACATGAATGGCTTTGTTACAGATTTCCGGCGACAACTCCCGGTACACATTTCTGGCATGCGCATTCGGGATTACAAAGATCGGATGGATTGTTTGGATCATTGATTATTAGAAAACCTTACAAACTTGATGAACACCGAGAAATGTATGACGTCGATGACCCTGAATACACAGTATTAATAAATGATTGGTTGATGGATCTGTCAATCAACAAATACGCCAATCATTATCACGCAGGCGGAGATAACAAACCAGCATCGATGCTTATAAATGGTAGATTATTGATTTAATACCCTCACCTTATCATGCTTATCTAGTCAAAATCTAATTATTTATGTATAGTTCAAAAAATGAAAGGCCTTTGAAAATTTATTTCATGGGTTAGTCGACAAGCGCGAATCAGTTCAAATTCTAAAGGACTGACCAGTTGATCAATTGGAAATAAATATATGAAAATGAAAATATTTGGGGAAAATGTTAGAGAGACCGCACTACAAGCACCAGAAAAAAAAAAGAAATTTACAGATTTATAGTTATACACAATGCCTTCTACAAGGGTTGAATACAAATATACAATAAATAGGTTCTTAGCAATAAATTCGTGCATATTGAAGATTTGTGATCTGTTTTATTCGTTTAAGAAAATATACGTCTTTTCTCCTATTCCACATTCAGGAAAAGGTGAAATTTCCCACACGCATGGACGATATCTCAGGTATACAAACTGCCTTGCCCTGTTTTAAGAACCTATAAGTGTCTTCCGTAGTGCAGATTTTAATTTTTTATTGTTTGGTGGCTTAGATTCTAGTATGATGCAATAAACATACTACAAAAACCGCAGGATATAACAAAAACGAATGTTCGCTGTTCATAACATGACACTAAAATACAGAAGTACAGTTTTGAAGGGTACCTTTATATGCCTATCCCTTACCACAAAAAATTATGGATATGTTCGTTAGAATATATAAAATGTTATTATTGGACGTTTAATTTCTTTCTTTGTAATAAAAATATGTTTTGTATTTAGGTAAAGGGTCATTTCACGAGTTTGTTGATTCGAATGGTAACAAAATCTACACACCATTGGAAGTTTTTAAGGTGAAGTCTGGTTTAAGGTACAGATTTCGTATAATCAGCAATGGACTACTTTACTGCCCCAAAGTCATCTCAATCGATAATCATAACTTCACAGTAATAGCTACCGACGGCTCACCAATCGAGCCAGTGGAAATCGAAAGTTTGACCTTGTTCAATGGTGAGAGGTATGATATCATCATCCATATGGACCAGCCGGTAGATAACTATTGGGTGAGGTCAAAGGGGATTGCTGATTGTGGCGTGAAAAATGCATCACAGTTGGCCATTGTCAGATACGAAGGGGCCAGTGAGACAGTTCCAAAGAAAGCAACTGGTTATAATGACGGCGATCGAAATGGGAAAGTATGTTAGTGGTTAAAAACAGTTTGCACTTTAACTTAGAAGAAAAACAAGAGATGAGTTGGTCAAGAGAGAAGCATTTTTTTTTTTGGTTGTCATTTTTACAAAACTGAATATGGCAATATAAGATATAGAATAGCGCCTTCAAAAAAATAAAATGGAATGGTGTCTTCTAGCCTTCAATAAATTCTTTGGATTTGAAACATCATTGTCCCTTCAAGTTGAATTGTTGGATCCTTATATCAGATACGTTCGGGTTGTTTTTTGTTTTTGTTGGTCCCTTTTGTTTCCATGAAAACCAGGTACCAGACTCAGCATTTTATCTAAAGGGAGTCTGGTCATACATGATGCCTCTTGCAATAAATCAGTATGTTACTCACTTTGCAATAATTATTATTTTTCTTTAAATATGCTTGCTGCTTATACACATAGATGCTGAATCCATTGAACGCAAAAGAAACCGAAAACCTTATTCCAGTGTCTAGTCTTGTATCAAAATTAAATGACGATCCTGCTCTGAAAGAAATACCGGACAAGAAATTTTATCTCGCCATGGACTTTTACGATGTTGACGACTTTCGAATGGAAGATCCACCGGTGTTAGGCCACATGTTCACTCCACAAATAAACCATATTTCAAACATGCTACCGCCATCACCAGTTTTATCACAGTTTAAAGATATCCCAAAGGTAAGGGATTCCAGTACCACGGACAGGGAATTTCATCTCGTATAGGTATACAGTATGGTATATTTTAATAATACTGATATTTGCAACACTCTTATTTACATAAGGAGCAGCAGTGTGGAAATAAGATTCAAATGTAAGCTTTAAGCAGCGCATTTCTGATACGAAATCATGTTAATAATCACCTTTATATTTGCATTTTATCATTAATATTCATGTTGGCAAATATTCGAATAATTTAATAAATGGCAAGGATAATTTAAAACAAGCTTTCACATATCGTACACATTTACATTGAAGGATCTAATATGTAGTTCTGAAACATTGGCAAATGAAACTGACTGTTATATTTGAAGGATCTAATCTGTAATGCTGAAACATTGGCAAATGAAACTGACTGTACTCAAGAGCTCTGTGAATGTGTCCATGTCCTGAAAATAGATTTAGGTGATACAGTGGAATTGGTCCTAATCGACGAGGGAAATACGTATGATGCAAACCATCCAATGCATCTTCATGGAAATTACTTCCGAGTAATTGGAATGGACAAGGTAAATAATGCTGAATGTCTCTTATTGGTGAATGGTTTTAGCCAAAAACTTGAGTAAGATTTCAATGACCTAAATTTAAGTATATAAAACAATTCGTTCCTAGAACACATTTGTAGTGTTGATCGGATTTTTTGTTCTATGATGAAGATGATTTCTCTTGTTGGACACTAGCCTATTCTAAGTTCTAATTGTCATTTCTAAGAAAGTTTTGCATGCAAAAATGTCAAGTGGCTCTTAGTATTATCGATTTCGAGGACAAGTACAGCACTTCGTACGCATCAAACTTTGTGTGTGTTTAATATTAGTTGACAATAAGAAGAAATTTGTACCCATGGCAATTTTGGTCGGACAACTCATTTTTTATCTTGGAATCGCATTGCATCTGCAGTCATTATATTTAATCGTCATCAACAATTAATTAAGTTATTTACCTATTTCTACCCTTTTCCAAAAGTGATCACGCTGTCTGTATTTTCTGCGTCCTGTCTTTTTGTACACCAGATAGTGAATATCCATTTTTGTGACCACAACTTTTTTACACAAATGGGTAAATTTCGAGAAACTTTCACAAAATTCGAATTATAAAACTGTATTTTATTTTAAATATATCAAAAGCATAGTTATACATAGGTATTAAATAGAATAATTACGTTCGGAAGTTGAATACCTCCATTCTAAAACGTTTGGTCACCTGGCATTATTTAATCACTCGAGAGCCACAGGATTTATTTTGTTGTTGTAGATTGAAGGCATTCAAACTGCAAACATAGTTATTCTATATTTGTTTTGTGCATCTCAAATTTTGTGTTCACATAGGAGAGCAGGAGTGTCATTAGTTTAGCAATGCTTAGACTAAGATTTTTCGTATTTAGACCGTTTTAAATTTTATAATTGTACATATATGTTTCGGTTCTACTCATATGCTCATATTTACTATCATGAAATTTATGATTTTCATAATATTCTTATAAAATGCAATCTCGTATATTGTTTTTGTATTTTCTATCTATCTTTCAGTTAGGGAGTTCGACAACAATGGATGAAGTAAAGCGGTTAGATAAACTTGGACAATTAAACCGAAATCTCACAAAAAGTGTTGCCAAGGATACGGTAACTGTTCCAGATGGAGGTTATACTATTGTAAGGTTCTATGCCATTAACCCAGGTTGGTATCTTCAAATGTATGAAGACATTTTACTTCAACATTTGTCAGAGATTAAGAGAGAATTTAAATTACATCAAATACAATGCATAAAAAGGTAACAGAACTTGATGGGTTTCCAGGATGTTATTAAGGAGGAATGAACAATATCAAATCATCGACATAGTGTTTTTTTTAAATTATGTCGATAGATTTATTGATTGATGCTTAGCGTTTAGGGGGTGAACGCAAGAGGTCTGGAAGTGTAAACAGTTCCTGCCTCTGTAAAGACATCCGCCTCATTATCCATTTTTCTATCCTCTATTAGTTATTCCATGGTAAAGGGGAAGGTTTCGTGCGATTACAAACTTCAACACAAAGATGTAGTGTCGTCGACATCTAGCAAAGAATTGCGCTCAAACCGGTGCTAGGGACCGTCTTGAGCTAACTGTGAGGTGCGAGTTTTTACTCCGTGTTGAAGGCCTCACTGTGTCTTTAAGATGAAGAACAGCAATCAAAGCGCTGTTCCCTCCTTGGAATTTACTTGTATATATGAGATTTTTGTGTTACGAATATTAACACCATATCTCCCCTTTTTCTATTTTATTACAGAGTTTGTGTCTTGTGCTTTGTTGAGAACGTAGAAAATCTCCCCGTCCTTGAATACGTATGCTCTTATATTTTACAGTTATGGCGTATTTATTCTTGTATTCTATACAACTAGCTTTATGTGTACATCTTCATTTTTACTTTTTCGGCTAGTGTCTTAAATGAAAATTATCTAGCAGTCCATCTGTTTATTATCTGCCCTATTCAAGCTATTCATAACAGCCAAGTCATTTAAAAAAATCTTGATGTGCCCTGTGTTTGTTTGAACATTGTGTTTGATTTTGTATGTATTACTGTTGGGCAACCAATGACAGATTTTGTTAGAT
>JARWCS010326246.1:0-12480 GCA_034783895.1 Geukensia demissa | reverse complement strand
TGTAGTAGTTTCCTTGTATTATAAGATATAAGGATTAAATAAAAGTAAATTTTTGTTTAGTGTCCAGACTCCTTTAAAATCATCAATGGTTGTTTCATGCCATGTCATCAAGAGATAATAAAATTACCCAAAGTTGCCCTAAAAAGAGCCTGAATATTTTTACCTTTCAATAATGAGGTGTTCTGTGTTGGTAAAACACCACAAAATATTTTTCTGCAACTGACATGAATTTTTAGATATTTTATTTTTGTGGAATTCACCTAAGGCCAAGTCCCAAAAGGAATCTACTTGATTGCCATAAATAAGGTTAAAATTTTAACAAATATGGAATGACTCCTTATACCATTCTTTTAATCTGGAGCCTCAGAATACCGAGTCTGTCTTGCTCACTTGATATTTGACCAATGAACATTATCACGAGCTATGCGAGTCTAACACAACCTTTTTTGTGTGGTACAAAGTCAGGCATGAACTCATCCCGTATAGATGGTAGGCTACTGTGATCTGTACAGGTAGTTTAAATCAACTATCCAAACCACTTTGCCACCCAGGCCCACACAAAGATGTTTCCTGTCAAATATCGTTCCATTTGGCAATTTTATGTTTCAGCCAATCAGAAACAAGAATTATTCATGGTGGCCATATTATTAATCCGAACAAGACAAAATGAGTAAACTTTATCCAGGATCCTACATTGGTGCTCCATATTAAATATTAATCCATTTTGCCAAATGTTTCTGAGGAAAAGATTTTTTTATGTATCATCCATTAGAAATGAGAATCATCCATTGCAGCCATGATTTTTTGTTCAATTGGCTGAAAGTGAGCAAGAGGACCTTGCAATAGATCCTCTCTGTAAAATATCGTTCCATTTGGCAAAGCATTTTCAGAAGAGGAGATTATTTTATGTTTCAGCCAATCAAAAACAAAAATTGTCCATGGCGGCCATTTTTTTTATCGGGACAAAACGAGCAAACTTTGTAAAGGACGTTCCATAGAGGCTTCTTTAAAGTTTGGTTTAATTTGGCCTAGAGGTGTCAGGGGAGATGATGATAATATAAATGTTTACTAACGGACGATGGATGCCAGGTGGTGACAAAAAATCGGTCTTAATATTGGCACTAAAGGGCTCCAGTAAATTCCGATGTACTACCATCAATTAATACTGACATTGCATAGCTTAAAGTACATCAAAATAATAAGAGATTTTCTACTTCTAGTCTACAAATAACTAAAAAATGTGTATGTGTATATTAGGAAATCACTGTTCAATTATGTATAAATACCCTGATATTTAAATATTTAAAATTGCACTTGTTTATCTATAAATTTAGTCTGATGACTCAATTCTTCATGGAAATGACCATATAAAGTCTAAATAAAAACTGAACCAGTAGAGACTTGATAACCCTTTCCCCAATAGATTTGTTCAGATAAATGACAAATTTCTTATTTTTAATTTCTGGTTGACATAAATTCTTGATAGTAAATATAAATATTGGAAAAGATTTAGAACAAATACAATTTGAAAGGGGAAATGTAGTTCTGGCATGTATGAATTGTGATTTCAGACCAATACTTTAATAAAAAGGTTAAAACATAAATTTCACTATTGCTTGGTAAACAATATGGTCATTATTTTGTGACTTTTTTTACAACAAATTATGCAAATATAGTACAATTATTTATGGGTTCATGTACCAGTTTTGCATTGACTTGGTATTAAAACCTTAAAAATTCAGTACTCTTAAATGAACAAACTTTTGCTAAACTGTTTCATGTGCTGAATATGAAACCATGATGTTGAGAAACCAGACATTATTGTTAGCCATTAAAACTGGTAACAAACACAGTCCAGTATTTTTACAGTACAGTTAAATCTGGTTGCTTGAACTTGATTACATCAATTTTAAAATTCTGATATTGGTTGTTCACAAAACTAAACGTGGGTCCAAAAGTTAAATAGCCATTAAAATGAATATTTGTAAATAAGCTAACATTTCTTGAAATTTTGCAGAATATAGCGTATTCTGAACCACTACTGTGATTTTTGCTTCAGAACTGTACATGAAATGGATGGATTAATTTAAAATTACAAAAAAGTATGTAGATTGCTACTCCATGGCAAACTGAATTTATCTAATAGAAGCAAAACATATCTCATTTTTTCCATACTGTGTGTAACAATACAAATATTGGACGGATAGCAATAAAATCTATTAAACAACTTGATATCTAACAATAAAACAATAAAACTATAAATAAATCTGAATATAACAAGAAAATATAAATATGAAAAATAATTTACTGTACAATCTGTGTATAACACAAGAGAATATCATGATTATACATAAAACTATGAAACATGATTTACACTACAATGGTTTTAGTTAACATGCTCCTTTGTTAAACTAAATTTTGCTTGGACAATCATCTCTCATTGTAAAGCATGGTCTGTGGATGGACTAAATGTTTTGGAAAGTGGACCCTCTAATGGCCATTTCAACAAATTTTAGTTGCAATTTGCCTAATACTCCTCCTTGATTTCTTAAGGAGTTTCAGAGAATGTATTAAAGAAAGTCTATTGTTCAACAGTGGTGGCCATTCTTGTTGATGACAAAGGTCAATCTCCAAACTTCTGAATGTAAATAAATCCAATGACATTATCATTAGAGTTGAGTCTAGATTTTGGACAATTTTAAAGCCTTCCTGAAAAATTTCCAGAGCCCTGGTGCAATAAATGTTAAATAGATATCAATATAAATTTAGAACTGTTAAGATAGTATTAAAAATTGTTAGGTAGTATACTGATCCATGTGATAAAAACTACCCAAAAAGAAGAAAAAGCCAATTAAAATTAATTTTCCAGTTCTCTGACCAATTGGCATCTATTTTTCTGTACCACAACTGCTTACGTCACAAAAATGTGAATAAAATAAAAATACAGAAATGAGAGCAGTGCCTGTTTAAAAAGCTGATCTCAGCATTTAAATATGTAATTAGCAATTTTGTTCAGTTTTGTCGCAAGCAAAATTTAATAAAACAGTTAATTGAATGTATTGATGGATAGAAACATCATGAACACATTCACATAGTTGTCTGTAATTTTGAAGTTTGCAATTTTGGTCTTTAAAAATACTTGATAGTTGGCAAAATTACCATGAGAGTAAAAAATACTGCCTATTTCTGTTATTCTTCAAATAAATGGGTACAAAAATGTTATTTAAATAGCATTTGTTAAGCCTTGAGACCCAAAGATTTATTTTGTGTGGCCTAACATTAGAAACATATGGTTATCTTACATGGACCCGAAATTATAAAATAGTTTAGAATTTGGTGACTTGGAGAAAAGCTGTCACTGAGATGAATCTAATGAAAAAAAAACATCACCTCTTTTATTTTAAAATTGGTAAGTGCTAAAATGAATGCTTGTAGTAACTTTTGCTGAATTTTTTATAAGGAATCAAAATCAAATGAAATATAAAAATTTCTCATATTACCAGTATGCACCCATTTTGACCCCATTTTTTTAGATAGAAAAAATCTGTTGGCACAGTACAGGAAGTGGGAATAAAAACCCATCAAAACCAGAAGAAAAATAAAAATGTCTCATTTGCCAAATTTCCTTTTTAACTCTTGAATATTTAAAAGAAAGAATATGGAATATGTGCCAGAAAGACGCAATCCACATCTTACAAACGTTTATAACAAATATTTAAAAGCAAAATTTAATTTTTATATGAATTTATATATTACCTTTAATAAATAATGATTGGTGAATGCTACAAAAATGTTTGGAGTAACTTTTGTGGCATTCATTTGGAAAACCAAACCCCATCAAAATCAAATGAGAAATAAAACGTTTTAGTCCTCCCAAAAAAACAAAAAAAATAGGTGGGGCTAGATCACCAAAAATCAAAATTAACCCTTACCAAGAACCAAAAATCAATGTCCCAAGATATAAAATTGTGGAGAAACCAAGCTGTCTACAGATGCAAATGCCAAACTATTTAATGCCTAAGCCAATGATCAGGGCATCATACCATAATATTATTGCAGTTTTATGCAGTCTTATAAACATCAATAAAGCAGCTCCATAAAAATACTAGAATGGATACTTCAGGAACAAAACACTGACAATCTGAAAATATTTATAATGTTGCATGAACAGTTTTGCTTGAGTATTATCAAAATGGATTTATTCGTAGTCCAGACCCTGTTGGTGAAAATGGATTAACTTTGGCCCACATCAAGGCTTCGTTGGGTGATACTGCAGATTTCACATCCTCTAAGAAGTAGGCTAATCCCTGAAAGGTAAAAGAAAAATAAGAAACAAATTATAACGGCCATTGTTCTGCCAGATAAATAATGGGTTACTAAGGTATTTTACTCCTTATTTTATTATTTTTGTTACATTTTTTACAAGGAAACATTTAAAACAGACCCAAATAAAATAAGAAAAAAATTAACATGTTGAAAATAAGGGTATGGTCTTTTAAAATATAAGTTTACCAAATGTTTATGTTTAACCTCTTACATCTCCAGTGCAGGAGAGAGAATGCATGCAACTCATTTTATTTGCTGTGTCATAGAAACAAAACGAAAGAAACAATCACAATTGGATAAAAAATGAATTCATTTAAATAATTAATATTAATATATTAATCAATATTAAAAGAAAAGGAGCTAGATCCCCAAAATCAATATGATACTGTTTTTCACATGTAGATCACTGTACTGGTTCACTAGGACAAAAGCAAACAGGATTAAATATCTCTATATATGACGAGTACAAAATCACCACAACTGTTGACATACCATAATCCTGGTGCCTGTGATGACAGAAACATGTACATCTGAGTGTGATGGCAGGTGAGAACTTGCTACCAGGTCAGGTCCTATACCAACTAGACTCCTCTCAACTCCGACCTTATTAATCAGCCTCTGGAACGTTGTCAGAATATCTGGTGACACATTCAACTTTGTTACATCTATCTCAAACGTCAAACTGAAAAATAATCTCATTAGAATTTTTCTTGAAACTAATGAAAAGGGTTTCAAGTTATTCACCAAAACATGAATAGATTAAAATCATAACAACAGTAACTCCTATAAAAACAGACTTAGACACTATAGACATCTTGGAGGGAAACTTTTTTAAAAATTTGAAAATATTACCCTCTTCTAAAAGGCAGGTCAAATCTCCTCTTGTTAAGATAATCGAACTCCCACCTCCTTTCATGATCACTATCATATAATCAAGAACAGTCCTCTTTCCTGTAAAAATCATTGTTAACATAATGAAAAGTGTCAAAGCTTGGTGACTGGCCACTAGCATTGAATCTATAATTTCCTTGCTTGGACAAGCATAACAGGTATAACCATAACCTAATTCTTGTGTGATGCTTGACTCTTTACCAAGGTCTATCTGTAAAAAATGTTTTACATCACATGTGTCTTCCTTCAAGTTTGGCAATATGTGTGGACTGTATATGAACACAAATCTCCAGAGCACCTGACCCTAATGTTTTGTAAAGAAGTTCTTGGAGTCCAAGTGTTCTTTTTGTTTACATTTTATCTTTTAATTTGTTTTGAGTTTGTCTCCTCGCTTTGGACTATGCACTTTTGATCTCTGACATGGATATTCTACACTAGAAATAGCATGTGCTTTGCACTACATAGTAAGGATCCCTCATAAATGTTTGAGAGGATAGAGTCATAAGAAATCATGACTTAGGGATGGGGCCATGAAATGCATGGGGGGGGGGGGGTTTAAGCTGTACAATATAAATAGGTCTTGGGCCTCTGGTTCTTTCTAAGCTAACTTCATGCAAATATTTTGTCCTTTATGGCATGTGCTTTGCAGACAATATGAAAAATACCCATTGTAATGTCTATGTTTTGACACGGCCAATTATTGAAAACATTACCTCCTGCACTAATGGTGCACACAACACCACTAAAACACAGACCTGTTTGTGGTATGCACACTGAAACATGGTAACTCAACTTAATGAGGAAAATGACCAAAAAAAATTTAACATGACAGCTCATGCATGAACAAGAGTTCTAACATAGAAATGGGTGTGCAATCAATATGTCAAATATCAAGGGGTGGCACTACTATATAAGGGGTGGTACTACTATATAAGGGGTGGCACTACTATATAAGAGGTGGCACTACTATATAAGGGGTGGTACTACTATATAAGGGGTGGCACTACTATATAAGGGATGGTACTACTAAATAAGGGCTGGCACTACTATATAAGCTTATTTTGAAAACTTTATAAATGTCACTGTTTAAAACATTTTCTATATGTCACCCTTTATGCTGCATTTTTCACAAGTGAGACAAGTTGAACACACAGGTTATTCAAAGTTTTCACAATATACATTACCTCCTTTCATCTTTATGACTAAGTACAATATTCCAAGCTTTTTGTTCTTTCTCTATCATTTCATCTGTTATAGGTAGATTAAGGTTGTGTCGTTGCATAAGAGTTCTACAAAATATTTTTGGAAGTATATCAGACAGAGGTTAGCTTGGTTTGCTAATATTAAAAATACTTTCTTACAGAAGAAGGTATAAACAAATCTTGTTCAATTTGATTTGTCCTCATATTGACACCCAACGTACAAAAATGATACTGGGTTTCATGGTTACATTTGCACAATGAATGCACTCAAAAACATCAAGAAAGGGGAGGTTTCATTTTTAACAGCAGAAATTCAAAAACTGATCTGTTTCTGAAATATACAATATACATGTATGTTCACATTGTAGTAGAGTTATGCAATTATTTCCATAGGACTTTTTCTACTAAAGACCATTTGCCTGGTTCTTAAAAATATCAGAACATCAGTGAGCTTTCTGGACAGTTTCAAAATAATTAATTTTTCAATGTATTACTGATGACTCCTGTTTGATGTTGCTACTGCATTATCAGGTTGTTTTCTTTGTGACCTCAGATTTTCTCGGAAAATCTCTCAGTTGATATAGAAAAAGGGGGATTTGGTGAAAATATTCATGACACAAAAATCTCATATATACGAGTAAATTCAAACCAAAGGAACAGCGCTTTGATTGCTGTTCTTCATCTCAAAGTCACAGTGAGGCCTTCAACACGGAGTAAAAACTCTCACCTCATGGTAAGTTCAAGACGGCCCCTAGCACCTAGATGCCTGTGTGAGAATTGTTCCTAGTGCATATACAGTGTAATAAAAAAAAAAACTTGTAGTGCAATTTGTAAAAAAACAATTTGGAAGCATAAAAAATTTCTAGGTTCATAACAGGTCTCTCTTGGGTTTTCATAGGTTTTTTTGGAAATGTTTAACCTTCCAATAATTGTGTTTACTTGTTATAATACTGCTCTTGTACGGTAAATAATTGATTGATTAAATGTTGCTTAACGTCCAGTGGCAAATATTCAGGACAAGAACATATTAATGAATGATGATGATGAACCTTGCTTTGTACTAGACCAACACGCTAGCTCACGAAAGCAACAGTTAGCAGAAAGACATGCCACTTTACCCACACACATTATTCTGACTTTGGGCCGACCAGTCTTTGCTCTTACTCGTTAATGCTGCATGCTCAGTGGAGAAGCAGCAAATACCAATTTAAATGTCTTTGGTTTGACCCAGCCGGGGATCTATTCCATGGTCTTCCGCACTTGAGGCAAGCACGCTCACCATTACACCCCTAGGCAGTCATAAGGTAAATGAGACATGTAATATAAAATAAAAGACTTACCGTGCTAAAGAAAAAAGAAACAATACAATAGGATCATATCCCTTCCTTATAGCCATTAAGGCTCCGATATATGAACACAAACATAGTATCTCATATCTCATTCTGAAAACATAAACAAATGTTACAATGATAGGTTACAAATGCAATGTTACTTCTTTTTATTACTATATTTGTGAAAATTGAACTTCAATGAAACCTGTCCAAACCAAACCCCTTTTGGACTTAAATAAACGTTTGGTTAAGACAGGTGTTTGGTTTAGGCAGGTTAAAAACAAATGAAAACTTGTATAAAGGTACTTAAGAATCAGTCGGGTAAAGACAGGTTTGTGGTTTTCTCAGTGTTCAGTTTAGACAGGTTTTACTGTACAATCCTAAACATTTATGGATGAATAGATGTTAAATCTAGAGATATAGCTGAGACACAATAGGGATTTTTCTTATGTTAGTGTATGATTAAATCTACATTGTTTGATTATTTCTCCTAAACAGTGGCCTTGCTACGATATGGGTAAAATATTGACGATATAGACTTCTGCCTATGTGTATACTCCCTAGTCAGTTTGGGTGAATTTTGATTTGTGGTTTGTCTGTTAATGTTTGGGATCCAGCTAAACGTGTTTAACCACACCAGATGTCTCATGTGCCTGTCCCAGGTCAGGAAAGGTGGTCATAGGTTTTGTCTCTGTATATAATTTTTTTTTTACATGTACACTTTTGCTAATATTCAGGAAAGAGAAGTATTATTTTAAGTATACACATTTTATTAATTTGGGGCAGTTTAGAGCTTTTCACAGGGCATGGAATTGCACCCTTGTTGAAGGCCATGTGGAGACTATTTGTAAATTCCCCCTGTTTTTCTTGTGCTTGCAGTGTGGCCTCTATGACATTTATCCATTATCATTTTGAAATTAAGCAGTATTAAATTCTACCTAAACAATGGCAAGTCCAATGTTTTAGAGTTTTCATTTAGTGACTAGAATTAACTAAAAAAATGTCCACTTGCAAAAGAATAATGAGAATTGAAATACTGTCAAACATTAGTAATATCAGAAGTTAAACTACAAACAGTGAAGAAAAAATTATATCTTCCACAGAGCTCCAGTAGCAAACAAATAAGAAGAAAATTGTTACAACTGTTTCAACTTAAAAGCCACTGTGTTCCAAACAAGGTTTATCCTGTTATTGATCACAATCCTAAACAGCAAGGTCCAAATTGACCTTTGATCTTCAGGTCATTTTACCAGAACATTATTAAGTCTTCAAGAGTTGCAGTGTGTTGATTTTGGCACTAAATTAAAGCAAAAAAAAGTTTTTAAAAGATTTTTAGGGCATAAATAATTTACCATCTTACTTGCAATAAAGAACATTTCTAAAATGTATATGAGTGTTCCTGGAAATTTATAAAGTTGGAACTTCAAGTTTCATTTTGGTATTAAGGATATATTGAGAAAACAGAAATTTGGATATAACTTTCAATGAAAACAACCATTTTCAAAGTGGAAAAAACGAAGATCCTACATGACTTTGGGGTCTATTTAAAGTTTTATTTAGGTATATCTAGATTTGTATCCCAGAAAACAAAATCTTTGCAGTAACTTTCAGTGAAATGTAGAATTTTTTAGAACAAAACTATTCCCCATGAATAATCTGAGATCAAGGTCATCTTAGTTTGCATTTCAAACATTCATGTTATACACATGCAGCCTCATAACAAGTTTTATTTAGATATGTAACATAATTCAAAATAAAAACTTGTATGTATCTTTCAGTGAAAAGCATATTTCTAAGTACAATGTATTAAATTGCTTTCCATGAATGATCTTAGGGTCAACCTTGTAGCAAGTTTAGATATCTGGCTTTGATTCTAAGAAATCAAAAACTAGGATATGTGATACATGTATAATGCATATATTCTAAGTGCAGCATGATAAGACCACAGCATGATGACATGTGATAATCAAATGATATGCTGTGTGCTGAGCGGAAAAGCAGCAAATATCAATTTTAATGTCTTAGGTTTGACCAGCCATGGATCGAACACGACCTTCAGCACTAACCAATACAACACTGAGGTGGTCAGAATCATTTGGAAAACAAGTGAGACCTAATGATGTCTCTACCTGCGTCGCTCCCAGCTATATCATTTATAAAATTTTGATATAAAAAAAAAACGATAATATATAATTCAAATAATGAATACATGTCAGTTCAGCATGGTATTAAATCCCCTAAAAACCATATGAATCTCTGAAATAAGCTGAAATGATAGCTAATATATGATGATTTTTGTAAATATTGTTAGTTCAAAGGGACATGTCATTTATGAGGATTTTTGCAAATTTTCTAAGTTTGAAGGGACATTACTTCCACAAAAATGAGAGGATCAATATTTCCTGCTAATATGCATAACTACATTTGATGTTCTTACTGAATACCAAATTTCGTTGAATTTGGTTGGGTAGTTTCAGAGGAGTTGCGATGACAAGGTCGTTAATGAGTATTTTCTAAGTTCCAAGGGGCATAACTCCCACAAAAATGAGGGGATCAAAATTTCCTGGCAATACGCAAACCTACATATGATGTCCTATCCACATAGCAAGTTTCATGAAAATCGGATAAGTGGTTTCAGAGGAGTTGGGCTGACAAGGTAATTTATGAGTATTTTCTAAGTTTCAATGGCCATAACTCCCACAAAAATGAGGGGATCAAATTTCCTAGCGATATGCAAAACAACATATGATGTCTATCTACATACCAAGTTTCATGAAAATCGGAAAATTAGTTTCAGAGGTGTTGCGCTGACAAAGTCATTTATGACTATTTTCTATGTTCCAAGGGGCATAACTCCATAAAAATCAGGGGATCAAAATTTCCTGGCGATATGCACAACTACATGTGATGTCCTATCTACATACCAAGTTTCATGAAAATGGGATCAGTAGTTTCAGAGGAGTTGCGATGACAAGCTAATTGGGAAGGACGGACAGATGGACGGACGGAGTGACACGACTCCTAGACCTGCTTCTGCCGTTGGCGACACAGGTAAAAAAAAAAACTGAGGTGCTTCACAAGTGCAGCATGATATGAATGCTGCACATCGACATGTGAAAGGTGAACAAATGAACCTTTGGTAAAATTGTAGACACAGTATTTTGCTGGACACAATATAGTGCTTGACCAAGTAATGAGCAAGACACAAAAAAGTGGTACAAAATCAGATGAAAAATAAAAAATTCCCATATAATGGGAAACTGACGTTTTCCCCAATTTGACCTCTTTTATCTTGAAAATGGTACATGTGGTAAGAGACAGAAAATATTCACTGACATACCTCTAAAAGCTGTCATTGATAAAAATAAAAAACCCATCAAAATCAGATGAAAAAATTCATTATGCCAAATCATACGAAATTGAATTTTCCCCCCACTTTGACCCCTTTTAGCTTGAAAATGGTAAGATGAAGAAAAAAATCTGTCGACTTCCTACTGAAAGCTCTAAATGAACCGGATCAAATGTAAAAAATCCCATCAAAATCAGATGAAAAATTAAAATTTCTCATCACCTGAAAAAATGCTAGGACTAACTTTTGTTGCATTTTTCATGTGGAATCATTTGAAAAAAAAAATCATCAAAATTGGATGAAAAATAAAATTTTTCCATATTATACGAAATTGTACTTTTTCCCCACTTTGTCCCCTTTCAGCTTATAATGGTAAAAGATAGAGAAAATCTGTTGACATGCCACTGAAAGCTATCATTGAGAGTAATCAAATGCAATAGAAACCCAGCAAAATCAGATGAAAAACAAAAATTTCTCACCTGCAAAATCACACTTTTTAACCCTTTGAACCCTTTTTATAAAAAAAAAAAAACAGTAAATGCTTTAAAAAATGTTTGGAGTGACTTTTGTTGCATTTCTCATAAGGAACCATTTGAAACAAACCTCATCAAAATCGGATAAGAAATGAAAAAGTTCCAAAAATTTAGGTGTGGCCATATATCCCACTAACGGTAAGAAATGGTCATAATGCTTATAAGTTGTTATGTTGGCTTTATCATAGGGAAAAAAAAATAAAAAACCTATTAAAATCAGACACGAAATAGGGAACTTACATTAAAATATCAGAAAAACACCTTTTAGTCTCACCCTAAAAAATGGGTGGGGCTAGATCCCCCAAATCAAAACCAACCTTTATTTAGTGCCAAAAATCAATATCCCAAAATATTAAAAGGATGGGTTCAGTAGAACAAAAGTTATTGCACTGAAACCAACCTGTCTAGAGACGCCAACAACGACGACAGCGCCATATTATAATACAACAGTATTAATTTGCGGCCGTATAAAAATTGGTTAATGCTACAAAAAAGGTTTGGGATTGGAAATGAAAAGGCGAGATGGAAACTTTGGTGGAAAAAATAGCTCATAAAAAACCTAATTTTATTAATAACCTAATCAAAGGGTCCTAGTGGGCATACAATCAATTAATAAAAAGAAGGAAAACCAATCAAACACACATACTTACTTGACTTACACACATATATCAAACTGATTATTAAGATTGAAACAGATAAATTGATAAAGCTTGAATGCATTAAATTTAAAAATGTCAAAAATAAATTTTGATTACCCTTGTTAAATGTGAATGAAACTTCTACAGTGTACAAGCTTCATAAATGAAGCTGGTAGGTTATTATTACTTTCCCTTTGTAACTTTGTTGTA